>CAUYRH010090915.1:0-25139 GCA_963574655.1 Perodicticus potto
GGGAGGGTGAATTAGAGGGAGGAGTTTTGATCATGACTAGATCTCCAGGAGGGAAAAGTTCCTGTTTTAGTTAGTATGTCCCTCCCCAAATGGGGAGTAGGACTTTCAGGGATGATTAGGGAGGCATGAGAGAACAGCAAGCTATTTGACCCACCTTGGTTCCCTAGGAAAATCTTCGACCTAAACCATCAGCTATTTAATGTGAACTCAATAGGGTAAGAAAGAACTCATGAATAACTCCTACAAAGTTGTCACAGGAGACCCCAAGGTACTACCTCTAATTCTTTCTGTTTCAACTTCTATTTTTCAGGCTTCTACTTCAATGAAGGTGCCACATGTTCACAAGACACTCATTTTAAGGTGCTCCATATCCAGATCCCCAAACTCAATGCAGCACAAAATTGCCTCTGAGGTCTGGTTTTCCAAGTAATTATTTTGGTTTGTCAATCTAATTATTCCTGTTGCTCCTCTGGAATTCAACATAAAGATTGCGGACAAAGTAAAACACAACTCTATTTTCTTTCTTTCTCTATTACCCTCTCAGTTGTGAAAAGGATTTTCCTTCTCTTTATTCTGATTGAATCTCTGTCTCCTGTTATAACTTTCTGGTTCTCTTTTGTAGAATCCTTTCTTTGTTTTTTTCTAGGCAACATGTACGTGTTTTCTTGCACTCAAATTTCCTGATGACTAAGCCTCACAATTTATCCTGAATTATTGAAGAGAACTGGAAATATGATTGAAGAAGAGAATAAAAATGCTTAACATAAATGCCAAAGGTGCTCATTACAAAAGATACTAAATAATACCTTCTCATTTAAATATTTGTAAATGCCTTAAAATTATCTTATGATAAGACTATGTTATCTCTTGCTGTCATTCAAAAGAAGATGTGAATTTTCCTGTAGATGTTACAAAATCATCTGCAGAATTCAGGTAATCCTTGTCTAATGTTATAGGTAGGCAGGTTCATGGCAACCCTCATGAGCTAGCACCAAGAGGGAGATTGCTGAGCATGAGTGATCTTACATGTTTTCAAATACTGCAGTGTCTCTCACTCTCTCCCATCTACATAAACATACATATAACAATATATATATTTGACCATACATAATATATATATGTTATTCACTATTTTTCAAGGAGACAGAAATTTTAGAATGGGAAACTCATTATCAAACTTTTAGATACTTATTTCTCTAACATCTCTTTTTCTCCCGCCATTTTGGCTATTTCCAGTTTTATCATTTCTCCCAAGTAATATTGCCATTTGAAATGTACATAATCAGGTGGACTGCGGATCTCTGTGTGTCCCTTCCCTTTATAATATACTTTATGCATAAAATTAGCACACGTCAACTAAGAGGTAATAAATCTAAAGTTTTTGTAGTTACATGTAACCTCCAAATAGAAGCACTGACCCCACCAGATGCAGCAGAATAATTGCACAGACCTCCTGACATATTTTCTCTTCCTCCCATTGAACTTGCTTAAATAAATAATGCTTTGTGAGTTTAAAAAAAAAAAGAAATGTACATAATATTTTGCACTTTAATTTTAGAGTTTTGTCTCTCAGTTCATGTCCTGGTTGCCCGGCAGACAATTATTGAAGGACTTCTCTGTCCCATTTGCTATACAAGTACAAAATAAACAAACTCTACCCCCAAAGATCTCACATCACAATGGGGAAGACAAACATCATCTACAATAAGTATGACAAATATTGTAATAAATGTGTGCATAAACTGTCATGTGGTGCCAATAAAAGAAGTAATCATTCCAGATTTAGCAAATGCAGAGAAGATCTGGAAAGAGATACCATTTGAGCTAGTATCAGAAGAGAAAAGGATGGCTGAAAGTGTAACAGATGGATGGAAAAAGTGAGGAAAACCACTAAAGGCTGAAGAGAGTGAGCAGCATGAAGAGGAGGAGGAGCAATTACATAAAGAATTGCATTCAGCGAATTTCCCCATGTTTAGATGTCCCCTGGCCACCTCAAATAGCATAGACATACTCTAAGGATCTCTTCAAAATGTGCTGATGGAGGTTTTAGCAGAAATTTTATTGTTACATTGCACAGTCTTGGTACTGAAACTTTGGGAGAAAAGTTTTGAAGTTTTAGCACCACAAAAAACAATTGCCTCTTTTGAGCAATCGGATGGTATTTAGCTCTGGAGTTTAAGGGTGTCGCTCTTCATGCTTCATCCATATACTCGTTTAGACAAACGTTTGGCTTATCCAGAACTTATGTATAACTAATAAAAAATAATAGGCAAAGACAGTGGCACACACCTGTAGTCCCAGCTACTGAAGAAGCTGAAGAGGGAGGATCCCTTAAACCCAGGAATTTGAATTTAGTCTGGACAATATAGTGAGACTCAATCTCTTAAAAAAAAAAAGAATATGCACATATAATTTACAGCTTAACAACATAATTAAAAATGTGCAAATACTTGAATAGTTAAAAATTAAATAGAGAATTATTATATGACTCAGCAATTCCACTTTTAGCAGTCCCCAACACCATTGAAAATACTCAGATACTGTGTCATTTTTCATTGGACATTATTCACATAGCCAAAGGTGGGAAAAACTCAAACACTCATCCGTAGATGAAAGGCTAAACAAATGTGGTATATACATATAATGATAAAAGGAATGAAGTCCTGATAGATTCTGTGTCCTGATAGATTCTGTGTCCTGATGAATCCTGAAAATATCATATAAGTGAAATAAGCCAAATACAAAAATACAAATATATGTGATTTCACTATTATAAAAATATATGGAATGTAGATTAGAGGTTACCAGGAGCTGAGTGGAAGGGGGAATTGAAGATATTCATTAATCGTTGCAGAGTTTATGTTTGAAGTGAACACAAAATTTTGGAAATAGTGATGAAGGTTACACAACAATGTATATGTATAATCTCACTGAATTATACATTAGAAATGAGCCAAATAGCAAATTTAAGTTTATATGTTTTGTCACAGTAAGAATAAAATGTATCAAGAACTCCGCACAATAGAGTTCAAAACCCCATTTTCACTAAGACAAGACTCCATTCATTTTGATTTTTATTTCCACTGGTTTGATTTTCATTTCCACGGATGTGGTTATTTCCACTGGTGAGGTGTTGTGAAGGTGGTGGCTTTCAAATAAGTTGTGTTTATTAAGTAATAATTAATAATTCACTCATTTTTACTAATATAGGATCACTTGACATATCCTCTATAGAGGTTAAGAGAGCAGTACCTCCCTCACTGAGTTCCTGTAACTCCAGCTAAAATACTTCATCTTTTTATTTACCCATGTGGCCTTTTTATGGAGAAATGGGTGATTGATTACTATTAGAGGTTTTAAATAAAGCATTATTTCTTCCTTCAAGAAGCCCTACAGATTCAAGGGTGTAGGGATCTAGGCATGGAAGCCACTGGTATAGTACAGGGAGCACTCGAATTCAGAAATCATGTTCAAATCCATGTTTTGTAACTAACAATATGGGCTTACTGTATTTAGTAAATATAATATCTGATTTTACTTACACTGCAACATAGAACCACATGCTGTATTAAACATACCAACCAAAGTGATTCATAAAGACTAAAATACATAGATGTGCCAAGGTGCACCAGGCAAAGGAAACAATAAGAAATCAAGGATTTAGTATTAGATATCAAACAAATTATCATTTGAGCCTAAAATATTATACATGTAATAGAACAACACTATTTTTTTTTGAGAAAACATTTCATTCTAGTGCCCTGGGTAGAGTGCTATGGTATCATTATAGCTCACAGTAATCTCAGACTCTTGGGCTCCAGAGACCCTCTTGCCTGAGCCTCTCAAGTAGCTGGCAACACTTTAATGAATAAAGTCTCAATAATAATGTATATATAATAGCTACAAATAACTGCAACACAAAACACAGTGGCTGCAGGAGATGCAAGGGGAAAACCAATAAATAAAAACATATTGATTAAGAGACACTATCATTTCAATACTGTTATAGTAGGTGAAGCACAAAATCAATACGTAGATCATATGACTATATAGCAAACTTTGCTCTCTCTAATAATAAAGAACACAACTTAAGTCACATGAACCTTAACAGGTATTCCCAATACTAGTTTTGCAGCATGCAAACAGTTTAAATAATATGCTGATTACAAGAAAGTTGTAATGTTGGGATTATGGTGGTTTTTGTATATCAGGCTTTAGTACACGGATAAGGGCATCAACATGTATTATACAAATGAGCCAAAGATGGCTTGTGTATGAGGTCAGATAATTAAGTTTGCAAACTGATCCTAGAAAAAGTGCTACATCCTTCATTGCTGTCTATCACTATGGTTACCTTCGAGGTACTCCCCTTGGAAAGCTATGACTGACGTTGTATGAGATCTAACAATTAAGTGCACAAACTCATCCTAGAAAAGGTGACACATACCTCATTGCCAAGTATCTCTACAGTCACCTTATAGCCCAATGGAGTACTTCAAAGGTGAGCATAGTGATATCCAGAAATGAGGTATGTAGCACTTTGTCTAGGGTGAGTTCACGAACTTAATTGTCAGACCTCCTATAATGGCTCTGTGCCATTTATTTCTTCATAGAAGTGCAGGATCATTATCTTAGAATGATAGCCACTAGCACCAGACCTTAATTTTCATATACCCGATTGTTTAAAATATAGCCCAGATAAGCATATTTTTAATCATTTACAGCTTTTCTGCTTTGCATACACTCATGAAACTAAACCTAAATTGTTTGTACATAAGTAACATAAATCCCATAGCTATATGGAATCCCAAGCCACTGCCTCCTTTTGGAATTCTCTGACCCAAACACTCTCCAACATGCATCTAAGTAACATCACCTGGATATGTGTCCCTTTTTAATTTTCCTTTCCCTGCGGTTTCCCTTACCATTTTCCCCTTCTACATGGTCACCCTGCACAGTTGCCTCTGGAAAGTCTCATTCTATGAGGTAGTTCCATTTGAATGCAACCTATCAAAGTGTTCCACAAGTAATTCTCATTGTGTGCTACTGCCACTTTGTGATTGTTTTCCTAGATCAACCCTGACATCCCTCAAACTTACTGCAATGTGTAAAAAATGTAATTAAAAATATAGATTGCTCTTGACCTGATATAACGTAAAGTTATTCTAAGTCAGAGGTAAGTTGCATACAACTTATCCTAAAACTCTGTAATTCAGAGCAATGAGATTAAGATTTGGCTAATCTATGTTGGATTTACCCCTGAGCCATAAATTAGGTTTGGGTCTTTTCTATATTTTTGTTCTCTTTGTATTAATGAGATGAATGGAGCATTTTGTTCTGCTCGTGACAAAAATGCAAGATGGACAAGCAGAAACATGTAGTACTTCTTAAGGTCTACCTCAATACTGACACATATGCTCATATTCATTTAAACAAAGCAAATCACACATCCAAAAACCAACATCAGTGGAGTGGAAAAATAGATTCTGCTTCTAATGGGAGAAAATTACAAAACCACATGGAAACAGCACTGATATAGATGGATCCAGGGAGTGATGAAGAAATAGGAATGGCATTGTACTCTACCTCATTCTTCAAAAGATTAAATTGGTTTAACATCATGTGTGGAGATTAAAAAAGAACTTTATTGAGAAATGTGTTAATTAGGTTCTTATGAAACTTCATTTTATAGAATAAGCTCATTTTTTGATAAATGAGAAAAGAGGTCTAAGAATACACTCCAGAGAGCCCAGTAAGACCACATGCACAGTTATAAGGTTGTTTTTCATGCCACCGTTTCTACAAATGTCTACTTGTATAAGAATATTTGGTAGCAATCACCATTCCTTTCATTCAAGACAACTGGATGTGCCTTAGAAATACAAGGAGATGGGGTAAATTGTAGAGAATCATGTCCATGACGACTGCCACAATCAGTCATTCAACATTTAATTAAATAAACAGACATTCAAGAAATTTCAATTTTGATATATCTAAAATGTATAATTTTGTACTGGGATAAGAGGTATTATGGTTGTCATATTGAGCCAATAAAAATGCAGGATTCCCAGTTAAGTTTGAATTTCAGATAAACAACACATGCTTTTTTAGTATAAGAATTGTATATGCAATATTTAACTAGGTATTCACCTGTTAGTGCATAGATAATTCCTAGCATGTTATATAACATAGAAAAACATAAAATATAGATATGGTTAATATTTTTATAACATATTCATCTTAAGTTGAATAACCACACAAATATTAACAAATAGTTCAATATGAACATGGACTGCATGAACTGTGACAATTACATAACTTAATCAATGAATAATGCATGGTCTTTTGGATAGCTAATCTTAACAACTCTAGGATAATTTACACCAGATATGCACCATTCTCTGTAGGGAAACATCTAGGTAAGTATCAATCCACTATAATCATATAATCAAGGTGAAAATATATTTAAGATGTTTCTTTGATATCCTACTGTATGTTACAATGCTGTTTGTTTTCCCCCTTAACATTGGTTAATACATTTCACATGGATCTATTTTCAGAAATCAAAAATAATGAAATCAATTGAGTATTTGTGAAATATATCAAATAATATGCAATTCTGGAGAGAAGAAAAGTAGATTTTATTAAATCTAGAAAATACGGGCTCAGCGCCATAGCTCAATGAGTAGGGCACCAGCCACATACGCCAAGGCTGGAGGGTTCGAGCCCAGCCTGGGCCTGCTAAAGAACAATGACAACTGCAACCAAAAAATAGCCAGGCGTTGTGGCAGGCACCTGTAGTCCTAGCTACTTGGGAGGCTGAGGCAAGAGAATCGCTTAAGCCCAAAGTTTGAGGTTGCTGTGAATTGGGACACCACAGCACCCTAAACGCAGGAAACATAATGAGACTCTGTCTCAAAACAAAAAAAAAATTCTAGAAAATACAGCAAATGGAGTTGGCTACTCTGAAAAATATATATTGAGAAATTGTTAGGCATAGATGAATTTCCTAATTATTTCTCTTAGATTCTTATGGATTAGGGGAATTACTGTAAATTTCCATGTATACTATGCTCAGAGTCATTGGCAATTTGAAATGATCAAAACACATTTAACATACACACTTATTCAGATCTAGAGATATTTTAGAAAAGAAGCAGAGGGCTTTCAAGAGCAAAGTTTTTATAAACTAATTTACTGTGTGAAATGAAATGCACTGGGCATAGCCTCTTCCTGTCCCATAAGTGTGATTAATTAATCATAACTATGCTACGTTATGTGCATGATTACTTTAATTGCTTGTGAATATTATGATCATAATTAAACTTACATCAACATGTAATTTGGTTTACCTCGATCAAACCTCTAGAAGTTGATATCTCTGAAACTAATACCTTATGCTTCTCAGTATGCATGGCTATAGCCCTAGTGTCATTCAGTTTTATTCTTTAGAAAATATAACTGAATTAGAATCCAACTGTATTTAAACATCTGAAGCAAATCACCAATGTTGCATTTAACTGTTTCCAGAGAAGAGAGAATAGATAATCTCTGAACTATATCTGTAGTATTAGCAGAAAAATATTCAAAATATCTGCTTTGAATGCATCAATTACTGCTACACTCATTTGTGTAACTATTGGATATATAATCCATAGTAATATTTCACATTTAAGATAACACTCAGGGTAGCGTGTGTGGCTTCAAAGGAGTAGGGCACGGGCCCCATATGCCAGAGGTGGTGGGTTCAAATCCAGCCCCAGCCAAAAACTGCAAAAAAAAAAAAAAAGAAGATAACACTCAATCTAAAATTAAATATAATTATTCTATCATCTATCTATCTATCTATCTCAGGTCAGCCAATTAAGTTTGCAAATTTATCCTAGAAAAAGTGCTATATACCTTATTGCTGAATACCACTATGCTCACCTTCAAAGTACCACAAAATATGTTTTTATTAGACCTGCTTCTATATTATGCCACTTACTAAATTAATTAAAATCTCTATATTTATATTCTTATAATTAAAAGATATTTTGATAAATATAGTCCAATGTAATTAATTTCTTTGGTAATTCTGTGTTTTGTTTTATGTATTTAATAATATTTGGGAAGTGACATCAGCAAGGTGGCAGAATGGAGTTTCCAGTGCTTGTTCCCTTGCAAAAACATGAATTCGGCCAACCATCCATGCATGACATTATTTTTACAAGAACTAAAGAGTCCACGTGAAAGATTATAGACCTTGTAGGAGCACAGATATACAGAAAGAAAAATTAAAGAGGTCGGAAGGGTCACTTCCTATTACTCACATCACTCCTCCTCCAAGCTTGCACAGTGCAGCATGGAAAGAGATAGCCTTCAAGTGTTCAGAAGTACAGTGTAGTGAGCACCCGACTCTGCTCTGTACTCCCACACCAGGGCTGCCCCAGTGAATCTCAGTGGTAGGTGGGCCCGATGGCTTCAGGATCCTGGCCAGACCCTGAAGATCACGGATCCTGGATTCAGGCCCATGGCCCAGGCTCCAGACTGGGCATAAGCCTTGGCTCCACACCTGTCACACTGTCAAATTGGCTCCATGACCCCAGGCTCTAGGTCTACCCTTGCTGACCCAGGCTGTAGTCCTGCCATATTGCCATTCCAACTCCCCTGGGTCCAAACTCCATGCCAGCCCCTGTGGACTGCGTTTCTCGGATGGCCTCACAGAGCCAGGCTTCAGGTCTGCCTCAGTGTCATGGGGGCTACCTCTCCCCCAAGTTCTAAACCAAACCTCACAAACTCAGACTCCAGCACACTTCAGCACCCAGCCATCACTATAGCCCCAGGTTCCATGCTGGCTTCAGATTTTCCCCAGAGCCTGATCAGCCTCCATGGAGCCAGGATACAAGCCCATAAAAAAGGACTCATGATCCAGGCCAGTCCCCACAGACCAATTTCAAACCCACCCATACAAAACCAGGCACCAGGTCAGTTTGTGCAGACACCAGACAAGCCCCTGTGAATCCAAATGCCGGGTTCATCCACCCACTGACAGTCATTAGTCCATTTTGCTTAAGGACTTCAGCAGCATACCTGTTCATTAAACCCATTGACCAGGCCAGCCAAAAGTCTCTGGATGGGCTGACTTTTGAGGGGCTTTCCTCGCAGAAGTCAGTATGTAATGACCAAAAGAGATGTCTAGTTCTTCAAATGAGTAGACACCAAAGCAAAGCCACAAAGATCATGAATAATCAGGGAAATACAATACTGCAACAGGAATAAAATAGAGCACCAGTAATTTATGAAATTAAGATTTATGAACTGTTTGGCAAATTATCTAAAATAATTATCTTCATATCATAAAAGAACACAAATAGAAAGCTAAATGAAATTATAAAAATAATATAGCGATAAAAAGAAGGATACAGCAAAAGATAGAAACTTTAAAACAAAACCAAACAGAAATTTTGGAGCTGAAGAACACCGGGATAGAAAAAATTTCTATACAAATGGTACCTGAAAGAAATCAGCAATGGCTATACATACATCAGACAAATCAAATTTTAAGAACTGTCATAAGTCACAAAAAAAGTCATCACATAATCAAAAATGGATAAATTCATCAAGAGGATATAATAAATGCAAATATATATGCACCAGCATTATAGAACTTAAATATTTAAAGCAAATATTAACAAATTTACGGGGGGAAATAGACAGTAATACAATAATAGAAATAGACTTCAATACTCACTTTCAATAATGGCTATAACATCCAGACAGAATATCAAGAAGGAAACAGCAGACTTGACCAACACTGTAGATCAAATGTCCCTAACAGATATATACTATTCCATCCAAAATCAGTAGAATGCACACTCTTTCGAGTGCACACAAAATAGTAAAAAACAAAAGCAAAAGAATAGAACGTCCAGCAGTTAGGTTCAAAGTATCAACAGGGATGTAGTATGGTTTCTCTTGACTGTTTATAGTGAAATGCAAGAAGACAAAAACAATTTAAAGTCAAAATTTACGATCAGTAGGGTAACAGACTATAAAAATTTAGAAAATTTTCAGCTTGTTCATGTTCCAAATACAGTAGAATCACCACGGTTGCTCACCTCCCTACACTGACCACCTCCTTAAGTTGACCTAATTTGCATTGACCAGCAAGCACCACATGCATGTATCAGTACAGTAGGCCTAGTTCCTTATATTGACCACCTCTACATGTTGATCAGTTTGTTACAGTCCACTGGGTGGTCAACTTACCAAGGTTCTACTGTATTTAAGAAGTGAGGCCTCAGGCACCTGCAGGACCTTGGTGGCAGGCCTCCTCCAATCTCTTCTTCCTGCATTTTGGTTCAGCCCTCTTCCCCCAAGCTATGGCTTAAGCAGGCCCAGGTGCTGCAGTGACTACCCCTATGTAGGGCGTGGGTCTCAAACTTTGTCAGTGTTACTTATTGCCAACTCTGCAGGCACACAAAGTGCATGAGCTGTGAGACACAGCTACCTCCACCTGGATTTCAGGAATACTTCAGAAAATCTTGGGTCCCAGGCAGAGAACTGCCAAAGGGGTGAGGCCACCGTAGAGTATCCCCAGTAAAACAATACCTAGTGGAATCTTGGGAGCAGGGCCACCCTCAAGACCCCAGAACTCTAAAACCATTATTCTCAATTCACAGGCACCTGACTCCAACCTGTGAAAGGTTCATGGCTGCACTCAGCAAAACCAGTAAGCTTTTAATTATATACTTTGTTTTAACCAGATTCAGAACAAAACGAAATGCAACTAAAAGAGTGGGATTTAGTTTTGCACGATGAAACGTATTTTTGAAAGTTTTATGTAGCTAGCAATATCTTTAATATGTTGAGGTCAATATCTTTAATACGTGTATGTATGTTTTTGGAGGAAACAAAATAAAGTGTGCTTAAATCAGCTATTTTTCCACATGCATATGGCCAAGGAGAAATCAGTACAAATGCTGTGGAGGTAACCGGAACATAATGATGTTTTCTTTCCCTTTCTTCATTGAAATCCACGGGTATGAGAAAACATACCCTACATTGACTTTCTAATTTCAGTCTCTGGGGTGGACAGTGTATATGAAAGTTTAGAGAGAAAATAAAGTGTGTGACTGATTTCCCTCATTTGGGTACATGTTTAGAACTTCAGTGCAATTTTATGGGCAGCATTTAAAAAATTATAAGACTGATAAACCAAGAGATGTACTAAGCCATGTCTTTTAGTATATCTGGTACATTCTACAAAAGCAAACTCTCTGTTTTAGTCTATGAAAATATTATTATATTTAATTTTTGATATAGTTAGTATCTTTCCGACTTCACTTCAGCATAATATTGCATTCAGACAATGAAGGTGAATAAAATCCTCTGTATATCCAAACATTCATCTTAGAGAAAAACAACCAAAAGGAATAAAGTAGACTTTTTAAAAAGAGTTTAAAATACAAATAAAAATATATCTGTCAAATATAATCAAGCTCTATATAATGTGTCAAATATTAAGTTATACTTGCCACGAAATTATCTCTTTTATTCTTGTAGCTACTATCACTGTATTTGTAGGTCTAAAATGAATATCAAATGGATACAAGTTTTCAGAGTCTATGAGGAGGAAATAAGGACACAAATAAAAATCTCCACCGTCATCAGCTCCATGAGAATTCTCACAGATTTACAGTTTTCTAGTCATCTCATAAAAGTGAAATGATGAACGTAGTTTATTTTAAAAAAATTAATTTTAAAATGTCCTTGTTATGGCTAGGCACAATCACTCCTTACCTTTTTTTTTTCTTTTCTGATTTTTATTCTTCCTGAGTTTTAGTATCAATAGCTAAAATGGTTGTCCTTTTCTATAGCAAGTAAACAGCAACTGGAACCTTTGCATCCTCCATAGGAACAGACAGAGTCATTATTATGTTCTATTGATCTTATTTTTTAATTGTTTTTATTAAATCATAACTTTATACATTGATGCATTTATGGGGTTCAGTATACTGCTTCAATATACAATGTGAAATGCTTACATTGAACTAAGTAACACATCCATCACAATTATACTCATTTCTTAACAGTTCTGAAATGTGCCATTGCACCATGCACATTAAGTGAGGTTCCCCCGAATACCCTTCCTCCTCCCATACCACTCTCCCCTCCCCTCTCTCTCTTCTTCCCTTCTACTTTCTGGACTATAGCTATGTTTTGCCACTCATATGAGTGTGTAGGTAGTTATATATTGATTTCATATATTGACTACATTGGATACTTTTCCATTCTTGAGATACTTTACTAAGAAGAACATGTTCCAGCTCCATCCAGGTCAACATAAAAGATGTGAAGTCTCCTTCTTTTCTATGGCTGCATAGTATTCCATGGGGTATATATACCACAATTTGTTAATCCATTCATGAGTCAATGGGCACTTGGGCTGTTTCCATGTCTTGGCTATTATGAATTGGACTGCAATAAAAATTCTGGTGCAAATGTTTTTGTTATAAAATAATTTTTGATCATCTGGGTTTATACCTAGTAGTGGAATTGCAGGATTGAACGGTAGGTCTACTTTTAGTACCTTGAATGTTCTCCAAACTTCTTATTATCACAAGTAAATGGTATTGTTTTATTTAACACAAGAGGTTTTTTTAATTTGAGAATATTAGGGGGTACCACTGTCTTTTAGGAAGAAAATTGGAAGGACAGAAAAGGCAAATAGTAACACACTCATCTTGTACCAAAGCACTCAATTCTTGAGTGTATTAACAAGCTCTCCACATAAGACATTGGTTTGTTATTTGTGTCAGTTCAGTTTTGAGAATACTATGTTCATATATAAGAATACACACACACCCCTACCTTTAGGTAATTAAGGAGAAGTGAATGTGAATGGTGGATTATTTTCAAACCATTAGCAGCCCCTTATAGGAAGTGTACATTTGAAAAGCTCTCCATTCTTTCCCATTCCCAAAGACTCACCCTCCAAAATAGTGGGTGTGTGAAATCTTACTAATACTGCCAATCTTTTTCCGTCAGAAAATCTTTCACTATTCAGTTACCCTGTTGTATCTGTTATTGCAAGGAAACCAATTTGTGGGTATTAGCTAAGGATATAGTGTAGCCTAGGCTAAGGCATTCTGGAGGGCCTGTTGGGCAACGTCCAGGCTCCTCAGACCCCACTAACAGCTTGGTGGTTTAAAGGGAATGCTTAGCACCTGGCAGCTCAGGTCTAACATTCCTGAGAACCGATTTGACCAAAGTCCAGGCCTGTCCACTCCCCCTCTAGCACTGTCAATTGTGCCCATAAATCATCAGGGAGTAAGGAACTAGTGTTTAGCAGCTAAGATTACTATGGACTGAGCCATGCCACGGTATAGATGGGAATCATTGGCATGAGTTAACAACCTGAAAGGTTGCACCCTTTTCTTTGTTTAAATTTAGAATAACATAATGTAGCTGTCATGATTTTCTCCTGCTTTCCCTCTTTTTATTTCACTGCTAATGATTGCTTAAGGTGACCTTTATGTTTAGTTCCCCTATTTCTATTGTCAGCTTTTCAACACATTTTGTAGTTTTGCTGTTCTTAACACAATAATTAAGTAAACAAGATGAGGTTTATATTAACCAGTGAGATGTAAGCACTTCTAATGCCATATGAAATCAGCACATTGTACCTCATACATGTATTAATGTAAACATGATCTATACATTTATGATTTAATAAAAAAAATAAATTAAAAAAAAGACTTTCTAGGCCTCAATTCCATGAATGGACTGTGTCCATTCATTGATACATTCATTCACTTTGCCCCGGTGCAAGGGACTGTGTTCATTCATTGATACATTCATTCACCTTGTCCCCGGAAGAAGGGACTGTTCATTCGTTTCCTGGCCAAGGAACCCATACACCTATATATACACCGAGACTAAAGGCCTAAAGTGGGAGACGGGGAAAGACCGGGAGAGAAACGGAGAGAGCTTTTCTCTCCCCACTTGAGTTCTCTCTCCCTACCAGGAGCTTTAGTGTTTTCTGTATTCTTTTCTGTAAATAAATTCTGTCTTACCACTGGAAACAAAAAAAAAAAAGAAAAGAAAATGCCATGAAGGCTATGTTAAACAGTTTAATGAAAACCTTTCAGATTGTATATGAAACCAGCACATTGTACCCCTTGATTGCACTAATGTACACAGCTGTGATTTAATAAAAAAAAAAAAAAAAAAAAAATTCAAAAAAGACCTTTGAGAAGCCTACAGGGGGCAGCACTTTGCTAACTGCTCCTTCTGCTAGTAATAATAGTTCATGCCCCTCCAGGCCCTCATCAGTTATTGCACCCGAGATAACTGAGTCTGAGTTTTCTCTGGCACCATCACCCTCAGTGGCTGACTGTTTTGGGGTCCCCTGGCTGCCACACCAATTCTTCGGGGTCATCTTTGTACTCTTTCCCCCAAAGACCATATATCCACCTTTCTGACCACAATTCTCACCCATTTCCAATTCGTAAAACCTTCCTACACCATCTCCTGGAAATTTTAATCTGCCATTGAGAAATTCACTTATATCCCCCATATCAATTTTTCGGAATGTTCTCTGTACCTTCTTGATCTATCTTAAAAGTGGTTTTCATCTGTGTAAACAATGCTTCCCATGCCTAGGCATTTCATGTGCTAGCTCTTTACTCTCTCACAACTTTTTTCTCTTCTAAAAATCCCCATATTTGAATCCTTCCTAATAACTGCAATTGTCCCATGATCTTAGTTTCAAGTATCTTATTCCATTACTACACTCTCGTATCTCAGCCTCAGAAATTCTTTAAACCTCATTGGTCTTGATATTTTCATTTCACAGAATCAATTCCATAGTCCAGAATTATAATAATTCCTTTGTATATGTTCTCATCTTACACATTTGCCTCTCTGCCTACAATTTGATTGATGTAATTGTGAATGGTGAGTTCATCCAAGCCTGCTTCTGTTCAGATAAATGTGGATGTATAAAAATACACAATCATAACTGAAACATCTTATGTTAAATTCATGGCCATTAACCTCAATTGGGTCCCTAATGATACCTTGACATCATATCCATTTCCTTAGCTTTCTTACTCTGATAGCTTTTACATTTTTTTCTTACAAAGCCTACTCTCACATCTTTAATCTTAACTAATGCTCTATAGTTCTAATTTACTGTGAATATTGAGGCAATCACATGAGAATCTGCAAAAATCTCTACCATCTCAAAGACCCAGATACATGTATCTGTGACCATCTGATCTGCTTCCTTCCTTTTATTTTGAAGAAACCGTGAGAACTTTTGTTCAGGTTACTCTCTCTACTTATTTACTAGATATCATACCTACTGGCCGTAGTAATTTTCCTTTATCACTAGCATCATCACTTTCCCCCTTTTCTGAAGTGTTTTCACTTGCATATTATCTCTTTCAAGATAGTCCTCCATTTTCTACTCTGTATATTTACAACATAGCTTCTCAAGAGAGTTAATGAGACCTCAAGGGTTGAAAGCTTCAATTTCTCATCCCTCATCTCCTTTTCAACCTGTTTAGTCACTATTTATCTTCACATTTTACCATAGCAATTCTTGCCAAGGTCACTATTATCCCCTTTTTGCCAAATTTAATTATGAAATTATTCTTCTCATTTTACCTCACTTCATTGAAACAATTCTTCACTTGCCTTCTAAGACACAATACTGCCCTCATTTTCTTCTTACCTCACTTCCCACAGTATTAATATATTTTTCTTATTTCTCCTCACATCTGCTAAATGTTGTGAAGCATCTCAGGACTCATTCTTCTGATATCACATCCTCTTTATCTACACTCATATCTTAGGTGAGCCCAGCAAGTCTCATAGCTTTAAATATCCATATGCTAGTGACTCTAAAATTTCTTTTTTACAGCCTGTAGACATTTTCTAAATTTGATATCAAAAATTCTGTGACTTACATATTATCTATGTTTGGAGATGTAATAAAAATGTCAAAATTTGACATCTTCATCAAACCTCCTGCATACTCTTTCTAAGTCACCTCTTTCCATAGTCTTTCTTATCTCATCAGTAGCAACTCCATTCTTCTCTTTTTCCTCAACCACTCTTTTAACTAATATTGTTAACTCTATTTTCAAAATGTATCCCAAATCACCCTCTTTTCACCACCCTGCTTCTACCACCCTAATCTGAGCTTCCATCTCATCCTGTACCTATATCATCCCAATATCCTTCAAATTACTTTTTCTGTTTTCTTTGTCATTCTCTAGATTATATTCTATCAGCAATAGTCGGAGGGAAAATTTTAAAGCTCAAGTCAAATCAGATCTCTTACTTCCTCCATACTCTCCCATGACTTCCCATTTCATCCAGAGTACATTCCAAAAATACATCCCAATCTTACACCATGAATGCTGAGACCTCATTTGACTTCATCTCTTATTACTCTTATTCCTTGATCACTCCCCTGTCTACCTGCCATGATTGATCTTGAATAATCAACCTCAGGGCTGTTGCAATTGTAGATTCCTATTCCATCTTCTATGAAGCTCTGTTGACCTACCTATATAAATGGCTCATTTTCTTATTTTGTTTAAGTATTTGATAAAAGATTATGTTCTTGGTAAACTATTCCTTTATCCTTTGATTCATTTTTGTCCATATCAATGATAATCTGACATAAAATTTTTAATTATTCATTCATTGTCTTATTTCCCAGAACAAAATTTTATATTATAAGATGGTGGAATTTTTATAACTATTTCCGTCTGCTATATGTCTGATGCTGAACACTGGCATGCATATAGTAAACACTCAATAAATATTGATTAAATAAACTAATTTATCTACTTAGTCATTAGAAACTAAGATGACACTATTTCCCGTTATAAAGTAATGTTCATTTTGTATTTTTTCCTACATGAATATATTTATACTACAAAGAAACTTTTTTCCTAAAATGTACATTTGTTTATTTCACCAATATTTTTTGAACAGTTAAAAAAGACAAGTGTTTCCTAGGTTTAGAAAACAATATAGAGAAAAACACACTTCATGTCATTTGAGCTCAGAGTTTGAAACAAGTTCCACACATACAAATATAGGTATAATTTTGGCAATTATAAGAAATATAAAAGAAGATTTATGTTTGGCAAATTTTTTAAATTTAATTCCATTTTGTGATTGTAAGCTCTCTAAATAGAAATGGTTTACATTTCTTACTTATTTGGGTTTTTTTGTTTGTTTTACAACTTTACCACAAGTGGTACATGACATGTACTAGTCCCCTTTCCAATCCAAAAAAGCAGTGATTTTAATTAGTTGTTATCTGTTATTTAGAATTTAATTCAATAATTTTACTTCTTAATATATTGGAACTTGACATATATCATATAATACTTAATAATTTCTATAAAATTAATAAGCTTATAAGAATTTATTCCACAACATTGAGAAGTAAGGAACCCTCATCAACTCCTTCAATAAAGTAAATACCACTCTGATACCAAGTCAGGAAAGGACACACAAATAAGAAAGCTACAGACAAATTTCTTTAACGAATATAAAGGCAAAAATATTCTTAAAATGTTAGCAAGAAGAATTCATCTGCACTTCAAAAAAATAATTCATCATGACCATGTGAGCTTCATTCCAGGGATGCAAGGCTGGTTCTACATACACAAATTATGTATAAACGTAATTCACCATATGAACAGAAATTTTAAAAGACTATATGATTATCTCAATAGATGCAGAAAAAGCATTTGATGAAATTCAGCAAAGAACACTTAAGAAATTAAGCATAGATGGGATATTCCTTAAATTGATAAGAAGCCATTTATGACAAACTCAAAGCCAATATCGTTTTGAACGGAAAAAGAAAACTGAAACCATTCCTTCTTAGAGCTGGAATGAGACAAGGATCCACCATCATTCAACATAGTGCTGGAAGTCTTAGTCAAAGCAAGAAGACAAGAGCAGTATAAGAAGGGTATCTAAATGAGGACAGATGAGGTCAACTTATCACGTTTTGCTGTTGATATGATCTTATACCTAGAAAACCCCCAAGGACTTTACCAAGAGACTCCTGGAGCTGATATTAATCTGGATAGAGTTGGAGAACATTCACTTTAGTAAAGTATCATGAGAATAGAAAATCAAGTATTCAATGTATTTAATACTAATTAATATGAAGCCAGTAGATGAACTACTACATGCCCATGCAATAGAAAAAAGAACTCAATTACATTTAAATTGGAGGGAGGGGGAAGAGGGTATGGAGAGAAGGGAGGTAGGAAGGAAATTGGTGTGCTCTCACTTAATGGGTATGATGTAAGGGTATATGGCACGCCTCCTAGGTGAGGGTCACTACAACAACAGAGACCTTACCTAACAAATGCAAACATTGTAACCCAATTGTTGCAGCCGCATAAATGATCATGCAAAACATGGATTGACAGTACATGCTGCAAGAGGTGAGGATAACCATAGGTGCAGGATAGCCCTTAGCACTTCTCACAGAGTCATTTTATTGAGAAGATACATAATGGGTGGAAAGATTACTAAGCAAAGGCATGGAGGAGCTGTGTGCTCGGGGAAATGATCTCATAGGTGCCAACAGAGTATGTACTCAAGGAAATGATCTTCAAGCGTGGTAAGGAAATGATCTCCAAAATACTACATGCAATTTTTCTCCACTAATCCTTCAAGGAACTTCCATAAAGTGCTTAATATTTAACTTTAGCCCCACTACTACAGAACTGAACTTTGCTCCTCCAGGATTACTGAGTTGCTTGGTGGCTTGCCTTCCAAGTCACACGAGATTTCCAGGCTTTCCAGGAGAAGGTCTTGTTTTCAGTAATTCCTCAGATGAGTTATGATATTGGTGGATGTTGTAGTAAGTATGATGTTTAATCCTCTATACCCAATTGTTTGAATCCTCATATTAATCTGAAAAAGAAAGAAATATAACAACATCCCGGCGCCAGGTGCAGTGTCTCTCACCTGTAATCCTAGCACTCTGGGAGGCCAAGGCAGGTGGATTGCTTGTGCTCACCAGTTAGAGACCAGCCTGAGGAAAAGCAAGACCTCATCTATCTTAAAAATAGAAAAACTGAGGCAAAAAGATTATTTGAGCCCAAGAGTTGGAGGTTGCTGTGAGCTATGACATAACGACACTCTACCCGGGGCCACAGCTTGAGACTCTGTCTCAAAGAAAAAAAAAAAAGAAACATCTCAGGATATAAAATTAATGTACACAAATCAGCAGCCTTCATATACACCAACAACAGTCAAGCCAAGAATCAAATCAAGGTCACAATTCCCTTCACAGTAGCTTCAAAGAAAGTTAAATACCTTGAAATATATTTAACAAAGCATGTGAATGCTCCCTGTAAAGAGAACTATGAAACACTGAGAAAAGAAATAGCATAAGATGCTAACAGATGAAAGAACATACCATGCTCATGGTTTAGAACAATCAACATTGTTAAAATATGTATACTAATCAAAGTGATCTACAGAGTCAATGCAATCCTTATTAAAATACCAACATCATATTTAATAGTTCCAGGTTTTATATGGAATAAGTAAAAACCCTGAATACTCAACACAATTCTAAGAAGTAAGTAAAAATCTGGAGACGTCACTTTATCATACTTCAGGCTATAGCAAAAGTAAATAGTGATCAAAACAGCATGGTATTGGCATAAAAATAGAGACACAGACCTATGAAACAGAAGAGAGAATCAAGAGATAAAACTAGTCTCATATTTCCGTCTTATCCTTGACAAAGGAAACAAAAGCATACAGTAGAGAACAAAAAAATCCCTATTCAATAAATGATGTTGGAAGAACTGGTTAGCCACATATAAAAGAAAATAACAGAATCCACACCTCTTAACACTCACAAAAATCAACTTGCGATGGACAAAAGATTTAAACCTAAGACACAAAACTATAACAATCCTAGAAGAAAATGTGGGAAAAACTCTTAATTACACTGGATTAGGGAAAGAATTTATAAAGATGACCTCCAAAGGCAATCATAGCAACAATAAAAATACTTACATGGGACCCGATCAAGTCAAAAAGATTCTGCATAGCTCAGGATATAATCAACAAAGCAATAAGACAACCCACAGAATAGGAGAAGATCTTTTCATGCTACACATCTGACAAAAGGTTAATGGCCATAATCTACAAAGAACTTAAGCAAATAAGTAAGACAAGATCAAACCACCTAATTAAAAACTGGGTAAGGGGCAAGAACAGAAACTTTTCTTAACATGATAGACTAATAGCTAACAAACACATGAAAAATGCTCATAGCCCTCAAAATCAGAGAAATGCAAATCAAAACCACATTGAAATAGCATTTTACCCCCATAAGAATGGCCCACATCATAAGGTCCCAAAGCAAGAGATGCTGGCATGGATGTGGAGAGAAAGGAACACTCATACACTTTTGACTGGACTGCAAACTAGCACAATCTCTATAGAAAGTACTATGGAGGTGCTTCAATGAACTAAAAGTAGACTTACCATTTGATCCTGCTGTCTCACTACTAAGCATTTACCCAATAGGACAAAAAAAAAAAAAGACATTTTATCATAAAGACACTTACACTTGAATGTTTATACCAGCACAATTCACAATTGCAAAGATGTGGAAACAACATGAGTGCCCTTCAATACACCAATGGATTAATAAATGGTAGTATATGTCTACTGTGAGGTATTATTCATCCATAAACAGGTGGAGATTTTGTATCTTTTGTAACAATCTGGACGAAATCAGAGACCATTCTCTTATGTGAAGTATCATAAGAATACAAAACCAAATACCACATTTGCTCAGTGCTAAATAAAACTTATAGATTAACACCTACTTGCTCACATGAGAGAAAAATCTCAATTATATTCAAGCAGGAAGAAGGAGGGAAGGGGATAGGCAAACGCCTATGTAACAGGTACATTGCATGGGTATATTGCACATTTCCTAGGTGAAGGACATACCTACAATTTGGACTTTAACACTACAAAAGTAAACTTCAACCTAATCATATGTAACCCCATATTAATCTTAAATTTTTTTAAAAATAAGCTTAATTTAAAAACATTTTTCTCTAATTTAAATCCACATGCATATTTTACATGTATTTACTTAGGTAAATTTCCATTGAAGAAATTTTTTTAAGAAATTGAATATTATTTATCAAGAAAAAATTCTAAGAATATTAGAACTGTTTGAAAAACATTGGCTCTGGGGAGGGACATAATAAGCTGAGCAAATAATCAAATGCATAAGGACAGTGTTTCATTTCTAATACCCCAAAAGACAAAGTATGCATCATTTGTGCTTATGTGATTGCCAAAAATTAGAGTTTTAATTGCTGAGTTTTAGTAAGCATTTAGAAAAATTATTTATTTATTTTTCTTATGAAGGATAATTGTAATGTTTCATAATGTTTATTTTACTTTACATATATCATATAGTTTGACAACCAATAAATTAAAAAAATGGTATCTGGAAATATTAGAAGGTTTTGAAATAAAATATTTCTGTTTATGAACTGGAAAATGTCATTAAGAACTCACTGTTAAGTGACATTTAATGATGTTTGCTGTTGCCTGACATAAAGCACACCAAGGTCTCCAGATAATTCCCATAAACATCTATTAAATACTGATTGCACCTGGGCATCAGTTTCACATGTTTTATAAAATTTTACTTCCTATTATACCTAATGGCCAATTTTCCACTCAACGGAGCTCAGATTTCAGTCATATAGACTTGTAATTGCAATTTATAGCACAAAGCAGGTGGATTTCCTAGCTAACCAATGAAGCAGTTGATCTTATTATGAAACACAAAGCTATAGCTCTTAGTATTCAATGATGCCTGGATGCGTGCCCTTCAAAAAACCCTCCATAATTTATAATTTAGACCTATTTTGGAGGAGAAAAACTAGGAAATCAAACCTATTAAAATAGCTTATAAAGGCCTCTGTTTGGGAAGTGTGATTTAAGGTGCAGTGTATTTTGCCTTTTCTGTAATGCCATGCAATTTGGTTATTTTCAGAAATATAGGTGTATATTCTAACAGAAAGAGTAATAATTTTTGTTGGAAGTTTTGGACTATGAGAACATTACAGGAGTTAGATTAGTAGATATATGCATGGATGGGTAAATTAAGAGAAAAGGAAATAAGCTGACTCAACCAAGATGGCTGACCAGAGACACCAGCTGCAAGATATCCTCAGAAGGAAGGAAAAGTTTCATATAAAAAAGGAAAAAACAAGAACAAAAACAAGAAAAAACAATCATAGGAAGGAAAAGTGCCAAAACCTACAAGAGGTTCCACAGAAAGAAGATGCAGAGAAGAATAAGAAAGAGCAAGATACTGGCAAAGGACAACTCCTGAGAGCCTTGTAGTCCAGCCAGAAGGGAGGGTGGGGCAGTTTGCTTCTCCCTCCCCCACATCTCTGACAGCTGGAGGGCTCCTGAGCTGTTAGAGAGATTTTTCTGCCTAAATGGGCTCAGAGGCTGCTGCCACTAATAAGCTTAAAATTGCTTGTGGACCCAGCATCAGGCACCCAGCACCCCCAGAGGCACTTCCTGCCCCCACAGATCAAAGCTGGAATGGCAGACACCATATTGCCTCTACATTCACATGTTTTTGTTTTCCCCAGAGGGCTTAAACTCCTTGGGCTTTGCCTTACTAGTTTCCACACAGACAATTCCCAACTCTGGCCCAGACTATAGTATCCACAGGGGTCTGGTGGGTCCTGGATAATTTGCATGACTTCAGAGTTTAAACATTCTGAGCAGATATCTTCCTAACCAGAGTTTTAGAACTCCTCCCTAAAGATTCTTTTCTGCTCTTTCTTCTCTCCCACCTATGGTTGCAGAGAAGGAATACTGAGTCACCTCTTTTAGTTTTACAGAGTGTGGGACTCAGGCCTTCCATCTTGGGTTCCTGTAGGAGACCAGGGGGTATTCAATCTATAAGTTTCCTGCTTTACATCTCACCCTGGTGCTATGTACCTGGCATCATCAGATCTAGGCACACTCCAAAGTTGAGGGACACTGATTTTGCTAGAGCATCACGTGGGCAACTTGGAACAAGTGTGCTTCTCTTTGACATGGTCAAGGATTGATCTTCTTGGTCTAGGGAGGCAAGGGAGTCTATGTGGGAAGATCAGGGTGGAGAATATAGTGTGTATCATAGATGTGACATGCTCATAAGGAACCTTTTCCCCCATGGGAGGACTACACTCTCAGCTTAGGGCAGGATCCTGGGCAAGGAACCTCCTAGCCCAGAGCACAGCTACAGGGGAGCTCAGCTGACCTGGGCTTCTGCCTGCCAGCAGATGCCAGTGGAGAAGACTGAGTCCTACTTCAGACTGACATTAAACAATTTACTGACTAAATTTTACAGAGTATGTGGGGGTCTGAGAAGTGGACATATGGAAGAGCACCTACCCTAACCTATAGAAAAACTAGACTAGTGGATAAGGGTGCAAAGAACTTCAAATTTCTCAACTGAACCCTGACAAACCACAAAGGAGTAGGGACACATCCTCAGTCTTCTAAAACAGAATAATGGCCAGCCTAGAATCTTATATCTTGCAAAGCTAATTTTCTAATATGAAGGAGAAATAAAGACTTTTACAGACAAGCAATTGGGAATTTGTGAAGACCAGAAATACCCTGCAGGAAGTACCTGGACCTGCATTATACAATGACAAGCAAAATAGACATCCATCAGTGTAAAACCATGTAAAAGTTCAGAGCCCAGATACCACAGTGGCTCAAGAGGTAAAACAAAATAAGGGTCTACCCAACAGGATGAGCAGAAATGAATACACATATGAATACTTTCAATAAAGGTGAATGACTTGAATTCCCCACTGAAGAGACATAGCATGGCTGAATGGATAAAAAAAAGTACAAACCAACTGTCTGTTGTTTTCAGGAAACACATCTAACCCACAAAGACTCATTTAGATTCAAGGTGAACAGATGGACAACAATATTCTGTGCAAATGGAAACCAAAAACACCTCATGTACAGTTCTCCTATTAAATAATACAGACTTCAAATCCACAAAAGTAAAGAAAGACAAAGATGGTCACTGTAAAATGGTGAAAGGAACAGTTTAAAAAGACTTAACATTCGTAAATACTATTTATGCACCTAATATAAGAGTGCCCAGATTCATAAACCAAATTATACTCAATCTAAAAAAAATGATAAACAGCAGTAACATAATTGCCAAGGACATTAATACCCCATGACAAAACTGGATGGATCCTACAAAAAGAAAATAAACAAAGAAACAGTGGCCCTACACAGAACTTCAGAACAAATGTGCCTAACATATATTTACAGGACATTGTATCCAGAAACTACTGAATATACATTCTTCTCATCAACACATGGAGCATTCTCTAAGATTTATCACATCCTAGGACACAATATATATCCCCCAAAATGTCAAAACATAGAAATTATACCATGTCTCTTTTCAGATCATAGTAGAATAAATTAGAAATCAATTCCAACAGAAACACTCAGGCTGAAGCAAAGTAATGGAAATTAAACAATCTATTGCTGAATGATTAGTTGGGTCAATGCAAAGATAAAGATGGAATTCAAAAGATTCTTTAAACTAAATTAAAATGAGGACAAAGATTATCCAAATCTGTAGGACAAAGCAAAAAGAAAAAAAAAATTGTGAGAAGAAAACTCATAGCCTTAATTGCCTACATCCAAAAAACAGAAAGATCACAAATCAACAATCTAATGAGTCATTGCAAGAAACTGGAAAAGGAAGACTATGAGAAGAAAAGAATTGTACAGATTAATAGAGCAGAAAAGTTGGTTTGTTGGAAAGATAAACAACACTGGCAAGCTTCTTGCTAGATCAACCAGAAACAGAAGAGAAAGAACTCTAATCAACTCAACTAAAAATGAAAAAGGATAAATCACAACTGATATCACAAAAATGCAAAACATCATCTCTGAATACTACAAAAATTCTATGCTCATAAAACTTGAAAGCACAGAAAAAATGGACAAATGCTTGGAAATACACTACTTCTCTAAGGCTCAATCAGGAAGAATAGAACTCC
>CAUYRH010090916.1:0-47262 GCA_963574655.1 Perodicticus potto
AATATTTTTGCATCAATATTCATTAGTGATATTGGTCTATAATTTTCTTTTCTTGTTGGGTCTTTTCCTGGTTTGGGGATCAAGGTGATGTTTGCTTCATAGAATGTGTTGGGTAGTATTCCTTTTTTTTCTATATTTTGGAAAAGGTTGAGTAATATAGTAGCTAGTTCCTCTTTGACGGTTTGGTAGAATTCTGACATGAAGCCATCTGGTCCCGAGCTTTTCTTTTGAGGGAAATTTTGTACAGTTGTGCTATTTTAGAACTTGATATAGGCCTGTTCAACACTTCCACTTCATTCTGGCTAAGTCTTGGAAGGTGGCATGCTTCCAAGTATTGGTCAATTTCCTTCACATTTTCATATTTCTGAGAATAACATTTTTTGTAATATTCATTATGGATTTTTTGAATTTCTGAGGAGTGTGTTGTTATTTTGTCTTTACCATTTCTGATTGAGAAATCAGAGATTTTACTCTTTTTTTCTTAGTTAGGTTAGCCACAGTTTATCTATTTCATTGATCTTCTCAATAACCAACTCTTTGATCTGTTGTATAATTCTTTTGTTTTCAATTTCATTTAATTTGGCTCTAATTTTGGTTATATATTTTCTTCTGCTGGGTTTGGGATTGCAATGTTTTTGCTTTTTCAGTTGCTAGAGATGTCCCATTAAGTTGTTAACTTCCTCTCTTTCCGTTCTCTTGAGAAACTGGGGACCTTCTGGTATGGTGGGGCTCAGTGGCTCTGTCTTCTTTTCACCTGGTCTCTGTCTTACCCTAGAGAATCAGTTACTCTGGGTTGAAGACTCAGATATGGAGAAATACCACCAATTATGTCACCCCGCTGCCCACAGGCAACGATTGGAAAAGGAAAATCAAACCTTCCCACAACCACATACCCAGAGTACCCCTTTGGATAGTCCTGGGGTGATTGGCCCAGTTCAAGAGGTCCAAATCAATTTTCCCACTCAGCACTGGTCTCAGGTGGAAGAGTTCAAAAGGTGTCCCACAACTAGATAGCAGGGGTCTGTTGGCAGCTGAAGTATGACTTGCTCTGGTGCTCTGTGAGGTCAGAAGGACACACCCAGCAAATGAATTAGTCTGGGAAGGTTAATGTCTCCTTCCCCACCTTGCACTGCTGTCAAACCCAGTCATTGGTAACCCTGCAGGGCTGTGACCCAGTTCCCTCCAATGAGTAGATGCTCCAGGGGGTTGCACCTGCCAGAGTCACAGGGAGGCTGCTGCTCTCTGCCACTATCCAGCAGGGGGAGGTGAGGCCTGAAAACCTCCAGTGCTTAATGGAGGTTAGAGCGATTCTCTCAGTTCCAGCCCCACCCCTGATTGATGTTGCTGACAGAACAGAACAATTTCACAGAAATTTTTCCTGTCCCTGCTATATTCCCCTGTGGATCAGATGCTGTTTGAGTTCCCAGAAACTGTGACTCAGCCCTAGTCAGTGCTGGTGCCCAGTCTCGGCTGCAGTCTGTGTTGGGGCAGGCGCAGTTAGAGCTCACACTCAGCAGTCAGTTCCAGCCTCTGCCTGATCGCCTTTGTCTTAGCTATGATCCCATGAGGGCCAGATGCTTCTGAGGCTTAGTAAAGCAGCCCTCTGAGTCAGCCATGCCCTGGGAGTCTACCACCTCTGTTCATGCATATTCTTTCTAGTCCTTGCTCTACACCCAGGCCAGTACCATCTCAGGCATATGCTTTACTCACGGGGCCTACATTTCTATCCCACATCTGTTCTACCAGTGCCTGCCATCAGAAAAGATGCCAGGCTTCTTCTGGTTGCCCAGAGAGACAGGTAGTGTTCTTCCAAAATATCTCCAGGGCTGTGAGCCCTACTGTTCCCACTGCTGCAGCTGCTTGTCTGTGCCTTGGGGCACTGCTTCTCCTGTATGGTTTCCTCTCAGTTGACCAACTTGTCTTTACTCCTGTGGCACAGAATCAGCACAGATCAGCAACAGCCCATGCCCTGTCCACACCACTCGAGAAAATGCCCAAGAATCTGGACTCCATGGGGGACAGGCTTCCAGACCTCGGGGTGAGAGTGGAGGGGAGTGCTAGGATTTCAGAATTGCAGGTAGAGAATATATATGGTTTTATACAGTTTATGCATGGCAGGAGTTTGCCATGGCACCCTAGTAGGGGAAGGAGGTCTGGTTTTAGAGGGTCTCTCCTGTGGGATAAAATGGGAAGATATTTGAACTCTGCTCACTTGTTTGTATGGAGTATACTGTGAACTGTTCTCATGGGGGAGGGTACTCCCATCTGCTTGGCAGTGGATTTTGTAGCTTTTGTTTGTATCCTGGGGGTCGCAGCTCACCTCAGCAGGGTTGATATGCGTTCTTCAAACTTCTCTCTTGGCTCAGCTCCAAACTATCAGCTTTCTTGCTGAACTTCTGTCCTTTAACTCTCCTTCTGGATAGGAGCCTGTGTGGAAAGCTGGGTCCAGTCGGCCATCTTGCCTCCACCTCCCTATATATTTTTCTTTATCTGTTATTTAAGAGTTTTAGCTAGTCAGGCAGAGCAAGATGTCAGGCTAGAGACATCCCCTAATCTACTACTCAGGGGTAGACAGAGTAAAGTGGACTTTGGCCACCTCTGACTGGGGGAATCTGAATAGAAATATCACTGTGAGGGCACAGTGAAATAATGGGAGAGTTCAGGAGCCAATTAGGAGGTCAGGGGCTGAGGAAAACTGACAGGCAGGAACTAGGTGCAGGCAGAGACTGACCAATTGGCCAGCTCTCAGCAGAGGGCTAGAGATGACAAAGGGCTGTCCTGCAATTTTTTGATTTTTGTTTTTTGTTTTTTTAAATATATACAATTTTTAATTATCAATTAAATATTTTAAAATGAAAATAAATAGATAAAGAAATCACAATATAAAAACAACACTAAGTAATGACACTCTATCACTCCCAAATATGTTGGTTTTTTTTTTTTTTTTTTTGGCAGTGTTTGCCCAGGGCCAGGTTTGAACCTGTCACCTCTGGTATATGCAGTTGGCACCCTACTCCTTTGAGCCACAGATGTCCCCTATGTTGGTATTTCTTATAAATAAGAACAACCATGATAAACATTCAAGTAAGTATGTCAGCACTGATAGATTAATGCCATTTAATCCTTTTTTTTTCTTTTGGTCCAGATTTCAGAAAAGTTTTTTGATTTTTGGACTGGACTGCTCATTGGAGCATGAGTTCACTAGAACACCATCCAGAGCCTGGGGTTGAATGCCAGGCAGGGTGGTTCTCCCATTGGCTTATCTGCTGGTGGGGTATGGTCATTGTGGGAAGACCTCAGGCATGGAAGGAACAGTCTGTGGGATGATAGTACATGGCTCTCTCTGATGCACCTGCTGAGCTTAGGGTTAGTTCAGTGGCCTCCATAACCCCAGGAAGGGCTAATTTGTTGTCAGGGGACACTGACAGTCCTCCCAGAAAATCTGGCAAAAGCTTTAGGAAATCAGCTCTGTAGGGACTGAATGCTGACAAAGTGAACAGACCCAGACTGAGGGCAAAGAAGTCAGGAAGATAAGACCCGGTCTCCTTTATAACTAGAAACTGGCTTCTGACCCCCATCATATATAGTAAATCCAGTATGTGTGCTCTGTCTTCTAACAACATAGCACCACCTAATGTCCAGGCAATACACACACACACACACACACACACACACACACACACACACACATGCACACACACACATTATTTTACATTTTTTGCTTTTTTCAACTTTTTTACTTAGTTTTTTTCTTCCTGTTTTTCTCTTTTGTTGTTGTTTTTATTGGGGTTTTGGGGGGTTTTCTTGGTTGTACTTTTATTTTTTTCATTTTTACTTATTCAGTAACAAGGGCTCTTCCATTTTTGTTACAAATTTTCAGTACCTTTTATTCTTTCTTTCTTTTTTATTCCTCTCCTTTTACTCTTTTTGGTAGAATTTTTTCTACTTTTCTCATCTTTCCCACATACATTTCTCATGAAAGGGCTAAGATATCCCTTTATTCTTCTTTATCCTATATAATTGTATTTTCAATTTTCTGTATATTTATTATTTTTTCCTATTCTCTGGGGTATGGAGAGTGACAGCATTGCTGTGGCTGGGGTAGGGTGGATCACGCATTGGTCTGGCTCAAGGAGGCAACAAACTCATGGTTTAGGGTGTCTGTCCAGCTTGGCCTTGGAAAGAAGGTATTGGTAGGTCCCTACTGCAACATACTGGTTTCTTTCTATATTTGGCAGAGGCAGCGTCTTTCCTTTGCTCCTAGTAAAGAGCTCCTGACTTCATGGAACCCACCCAGCTCAACTGCCCAAAGTACTAGAGCTGCAAGTATGGTTAAAGCACCTTCCCAAACACTGGCATTTCTCCTGTCAATTTCTTTTTCTCTTACTTCCTTTTTCTCTCTTTTTCTTTAATTCTTTCCTTCCACTCTCTTTATTTCTTCATCATTATCTTTTTATTTTCTCTCTCTCCCCTCTTGTGCTTTACCCTCATTTTCTGTTTGGCATTATACTAAAAGACCATTTTGATACCTAAGCTCTGAGAGAAGGTGATTTAAAGTGAAGGAGCTAGTGAGATGGAAAAAGTAGAGGAAGGAAGTGTACAAGAAGAAAACACAAATGAGGAGTAACCAACAGAAAAATTCAGGCAACATGAGAAACCAGAACAGAACAACTTGCCAAAGGGATCATGAGTTACCTACCACAGAGGATTCCACCTATATAGAATTAATGGAAAAACTGAATTTCCATTAATAATTTAAAGATAATTTAAAATACGCATGGCAAAAACAATACAAGGAATTGACAAGAAAGTGGAAAAACAAAACAAAACAAAAAAGAAAAAAATATAAAGAATATAGAAGAGACATAGTGTAACTTAAGGATTTAAAGGAGTCAATCTGGGAACTTAAAGATACAGTAGAAAGTAGCAATAACAGATTAGACCATGGAGAACAACGAATCTTAGAGCTAGAGGATAAAGCTCTTGAGCTAACTAAGAGAATTAAAGACACACACACAAAAAAGAGTGAGAAGCAGAGCATTTGCTCAGAGAATTATGGGACTTCATGAAAAATCCAAACATATGAATTATATGGATATCATAAGGGGAAGAAAAATTTTCCAAAGGAATGGAAGCCCTACTGGAGGACATCAGAAATGAAAACTTCCTAAGGATTACTAAAAATTCTGAAACACTCCTTTTAGAAGAATAGCAACCTCCAGGTTATCTCAACACAAATAGAGCATCTCCAAGACACAGCCATGAATTTTTCCAAACTCCAGATGAAAGAGAAAATTCTGCAAGCAGCCACAAGTAAGTGGCAATTGACCTATAGGGACAGATCCTTAAGGGTGACAGAGAACTTTTCAGCTGAAACTTTCCAAGCCAGAAGAGAATGGTCATCTACCTTTAACCTTCTTAAACAATATTTTTCAGCTCAGAATTATGAATCTTTCTAAATTAAGCTTCAATATCAATGGAGAAATCAGATCTTTTAGTCCTATGTAAACAATGAGGAAATTTGCCATAACAAGACCAGCTCTGTAGGAAATACTTAGACATAATCTCCACACTGAACATCATGATGGACCACCAGTAAAGTAAACACACACAAACTAAAGGACAAAATGTACCTTCCCCCAAAGCACAAAAAGGATAAAACTAAAGAATGACCCTTCACAAAATAAAATCAATAGAACTCCCCCACAATTATCAATTCTCTCAACAAATGTTAATGACATGAATTCTCCAAAGATGAACAGGCTGGCTAACTGGATAAAAAAAGCACAAGTCATTCATATATATTCTCCAGGGAGCATGACTAACCTTGAAAGGAAAAAACAACACTCAAGGTAAAGGGTTGGAAAACAATATTTTAGGCAAATAGAAATCAGACGACAGGAAAGGGTGCAATCTTATTTTCAAACACAAGGGGATTTAAAGCAAGTAAAATTAGGAAAGACAAAGGTGGTCAATTTATTCTGATTAAGGTAACAATACAACAAGAGGACATTTCAATTCTAAATACATGTGGACCTAAATTAAATTCTCAGATTTATGCAACAGATCTTGATCTATCTGAGCAATAAGATATCCTATAACACCATAACAACTGAGGACTTTCATAACCCTCTGGCAGAACTGGAGAGATCACCTAAACAAAAATTAAACAAAGATACAAAAGACTTAAAAATGACCCTAGAACAAATGAGCTTAACAGACATATACAGAACGCACCATCCCAAAGTTAAAGACTATATGTTTTTCTCATCAGCCCATGGAACATACTCCAAAATAGATCATATCTTAGGTCACAGACCAAACTTAAATAAAATTTTAAAAAATTGAAATTATACTTTGTATCTTCTCAGACAACTAGGAAATAAATGTCAAACTCAGCTCCAACAAAAATTTCCATCCTCACATAAAGGCATGGAAATTAATCAACTTATGCTGAATGACAATTGGGTTAAGGAAGAGCTAAAAGAGGAAATTATGAAATTCCTTAAATATAACAACAATGAACCTACAAGTTACCAAAATCTATGGGATACTTCTACAAAAGGAATCCTAAAAGGGAAATTTATTACCTTAGATGCCTACATCGAAAAATCAGAAAGAGCACATCAACAATCTAATGAATCATCTTAAGGGAATAAAAAAAAGAAGAGAAATCCAATCCCAAACCCAGAAGAAGGAAAGATGTAACTGAAATTAAATCAGAAGTAAATGTATTGAAAACCAAAGAATCATTCAGAAAATCAATGAAACAAAAGGTTCTTGAAATGATAAATAAAATCCATAAACCTTTGGCCAGATTAACTAGAAATAGAAAAGTAAAATTGCTAATAAGCTCAATCAGAAACAAAAAAGGGAAATTACAACAGATACCACAGAGATACAAGAGATTATCTCTGATTACTACAAGAAACTTTATGCCCAGAAATTTGACAGTGTAGAGGAAATGGACCAATACCTGGAACCACATCTCCCTCCACTTAAGCAGAAAGAAATATATCTTTTGAACAGATGAATATCAAGTACTCAGATTAAAGAAACAATTAAAAACTCTAAACAGCAACAAAAAAGCTGTAGACCAGATGGCTTCACACCAGAATTCTATCAAACCTTCAAAGAGGAGCTTATACCTATCCTCCAGAATGTATTCCAAAACATTGAGAATGAAAGAATATTTCCTAAAATGCTCTATGAAGCAAACATCACCCTGAATACCAAAACCAGGAAAAGACCCAAATAAAAAAGAGAACTACAGACCAATTTCACCAATGAATATTGATGCAAAAATACTCAATAAAATCCTAGCCAATTGATTACAGTTACATATTTAAAATATTATGCATCATGATCAAATAGGCTTCACCCCCAGGGATGCAATGCTGATTTAACATACACAAATCCATAAATGGAATTCACCACATTAATAGAAGCAAACACAAAGAACATATGTTCCTCTCAATAGATGAATAAAAAGAATTTGATAAAATTCAGCATCCTTTTCTAACACTTAAGAATATAGAAATAGGTGGTATATTTCTTGCTTTTCCACTAAGAATGGAACCAGGCAAGGATGTCCTCTATTACTACTATTCAACATAGTGCTGAAAGTTCTAGCCAATGAAATCAGGCAAGAGAAGGATATAAAAGACATCCAAATGGGAGCACAGGAGGTCAAACTCTCCCTCTTTGCTAATGATATGATCTTATACTTAGAAAACCCCAGAGACTCAGCCACAAGACTCCTGGAAGTGATCAAGAAATACTATAAAATCTCAGAGTATAGAATCAATGTCTACAAATCAGTAGCCTTTGTATACACTAATAATAGTCCAATCGAGAAGCTAATAAAATACACAATTCCCTGCATAGTAGCTTCAAAGAAAATGAAATACTTAGGAATATACACAACAAAAGAGGTGAAGGACCTCTACAAATAGTATTCTGAAATCCTAAGAAAAGAAATAGCAGAAGACAATAGCACATGGAAGAACATACCATGCTCTTGATGGGGAAGAATCAACATTGTTAAAATGTCTATACTACCCAAAGCAATCTACAGATTCAATGAAATCCCCATCAAAATACCAAAATCATACTTTTGTGAACTGGAAAAAATATTTCTTCATTTTGTATGGAACCAGAAAAAATTACACATAGCCAATATAATTTTTAGTAATAAAAATAAAGCCACAGGCATCACTCTACCAGACTTCAGATTATATTACAAGTCCATTGTGACCAAAACAGCATAGTACTGGCATCAAAATAGAGACATAGATATACGAAAGTGAATAGAAATCAAAGAGATGAATCCAGTCTCTTATAGCCATCTGATCTTTGATGAACCAAACAAAAGTATATACTGGGAAAAAAGAACACCTGTTCAACAAATGGTGCTAGGAGACCTGGATGACCCCATGTAAAGGACTAAAATGGACCCTCATCCTTTAACAATTACAAAAATTAACTCAAGATGGATAAAATATTTAAATCTAAGGGATGGAATGATACAAAATCATAGAAGAAAATGTGGGAGAAAACTCTTGAGGATGCCCGTCTAGGACTAAAATGGACCCTCATCCTTTAACAATTACAAAAATTAACTCAAGATGGATAAAAAATTTAAATCTAAGGGATGAAATGATACAAAATCATAGAAGAAAATGTGGGAGAAAACTCTTGAGGATGTCCCATCTAGGGAAAGTCTTGAAGAAGACTTTCATGGCAATCACAACCAAAATAAATAAATGGGACTTAATTAAGGGACTTAATTAAGTTGAAAAGCTTTGGCAGAGCTAAGGATACAAAAATTAATGCAAATAGACAACCTTCAAAATATGAAAAGATATTTGCATGCTATAAATCAGACAAAGGCTTGATAACTGGGATCTACAGAGTACTCAAATTAATCAACAAAATAAGAACAAGCAATCCCAACTATTGCTAGGCAAGAGACATGAACAAAACCTTCTCTGAAGAAGACAGATGAATGACTAACAAACAGATAAAAATTCTCATCATCCCTAATCCTCAGAAAAATGCAAATCAAAACCAACCTGAGATATCACTTAACCCCAGTGAGAATAGCCCACATCACAAAGTCCAGAGCTGCAGATGCTGGTGCAAATGTGGAAAGAGAGGGACACTTTTACACTGTTGTTGGGACTGCAAATTAATGTAGATTCTGTGGAAAGAAGTATGGAGAATCCTCAAAGAACTCAAATTAATCCCACTACTAGGCATCTACCCAGAAGAAAAAAAATCATTTTATCATAAAGACATTTGCAGTAAATTATTTATTGCAGCTCAATTTACAATCACCAAGATGTGGAAACAACCTAAATGACCATCAACCCAGGAATTAACAAACTGTGGTATATGTATACCATGGAATACTATTTAGCCATAAGAAAAGGTGGTGACTTTACATCTTTTGTATTAACCTGGATGGAGTTGAAACACATTCTTAGTAAAGTATCACAAGCATGTAAATCCAAGTATTCAATGTGCTCAATTTTATTATGAAGCCCGTAGATTTTCTAACATGCCCACATTGGAAATAAACTCAATTATATTCAAGTTGGGGATACAGGAATGAGGAAGGATCTACCATACCCTCATTGGAGATAAACTCAATTATATTCAAGTTGGGGATAGAGGAATGGGGGGAGGATTGGTATGCTCTCACATTAAAAAAATGAATTATAGCTAGCCTATAATATTTTTCAAAGAATTAACTCTCTTGATTTTCTCAAATTTTTATTTCATTACTGCATTTAGTTCTCTTTCTTCTGATTTTTCCCCTTCTTGTTTCTTCAGATTTACTATTTTTCTAGTTATTTGAGTCAAATATTGAGCTGATGGGGTTTCAGAATTTGTGTTTTTCTCTTGGATAACAAAAGCTATATATTGCCTTTAAAGTATTCCATTAGCTATATCTCTTACCTACTGTGCTTTTATTATCACTCAGCTCTAAAATTTTGCTATTCTTATTATTGTTTCCTATTTAACCCAAGGGTTGTTCCATTCCATAGTATGTCTTTTCATTTCCAGATATATAGGCTGTTTTGCTATCTTTTATTAATAATGTTTGATTTATAACACTGTAGTTAAAGAAAAAAACTTCTATACTGTTGATTTCCTAGAATTTGAGGCTTCATTCCTGACCCATTAAAAGATTAACTTCCTATCTAAGCTTCATGCCCTCCAAAATAAAATACATTCCACTTTTCTTGCCTAAATTCTACATATGTGGTAGATCAGATCCATTAATTACTATACAAATCACTATCTCTGCTTACTTTTCCTTTCATTGCTTCATCAGTTTCTAAGAGAACTATGCTAAATTTCTAAACAATTACTACCTCAATGTTGAATACCATACAGCATTGTTTTCTGTATCTCAAAGCTACATTATTACATGTGCATATGTTCCTGATTGTTTTACTCCTTTAATCTCATTTGTTCTTTACTGTTTGCCTTTGACAAGTATAACTTTTTGTATCACCTTATCTTCAATGAGTGTCCTTTCAAATGTTTTTCATAACTAATATATTACAGCATCTTGTTTTTTATTCATTAGAAAACTTTCTTGATAAGTTCAAGCCTTACATATTTATGATGATTACTCTTTGAGCTGATTTGAGGTATCTCCTTTGACCTTTCTGTTTGTTTCACATGTTCCTCTTCCTACTTGCCACAGGTTAGATCAGGCATTTTTTCATGGGTATGAAAATTATATATTCCATTTTTTATGTAGATGATAGTTGTTGTCCTCTCCATACTAATGTTCAAATTCCTCATCAATATCTAAAAGAAGATCAATATCTACGTCCTTGGTATATTCTTGCACTTCCTATCTCTTTCAGGTACCATATCCCATCTTCTTCATGTCCTAATTTCTGTGTTGAAATGATCTGTTACAATTGTAAATAATTATTTATATGCTTTTTATGACTCTCATGACTTAGTCTAGTGATCATATTGTTGTTGATATTATTTACAAAGGTCTACAGATATCCCTCCCCACACACACATATCAGGCATCTCTGGGCTCTAGCACTACTGCCTTGTTTAAATCTTAGATTCCTCTGTGGTTTTTAGACCCCATTTTCTTCAAAAGTCAGCTATGCCTTTGAGTGATATTTGGGTACCTTGTACAGCATTTAAAATCATTTTTTTTAGTGGAGAATTATCTGATTATCTACCCCATCACGCTCCTAGAAACTAAAGTTACTATTGTTTATTCATATAAAAAAAATCACTTAATCCACTAGTTGCTCTTATTTCTCAGACCTAATTTTTCTTCCTCATGGAATGTTTTTTCTTTTTTTCCTTACTAGAATATATTCTCCAAAATCACTTTCAGAGAGGGCCTAAATGTGCCAAACTGTGAGATGTTATTTAGGGTGACATCTTTATTTTACTCTACCATTTAAGTAAGTAGCCTGAAATAAAATTCTAAGCTCAAAGTTTACCGGTTACAACACTTTTAAACTACTTCTCCTTTGCTTCTTGCTGTAGAGAAAAGTTCAGTGACAATCAGATTCCCGTTCACTGTAGGTTACTCTAGTTTTTATGTCAAAATTTCTTAGAGTTTTGCTAAGGGGTCTGAGTGCAGGACTGTGTATTAGTTACCTAAGGCTACCTCAATCAATTACCAAAAATGGGGGCTGTGGCACCTCTGAAGGCTCTGGGGGCAGAATTCTTCTACCCTCATCCTAGCTTCTGGTGGTTGCCAACAATCCTTGGCAATCTTGGAATTCTTTGGCTTACAGATGCATCGTCAGTCTAATCTCTGCTTTTGCCATTCTGTGTGTCCTCTCCTGTTCTTACAAGGACACAAGTCATTGCATTTAAGACCCATCCTAATTCAATATGATGTCACTTAAACTACATCTGCAAAGAACCTATTTCCTAATAAGGTAACATTCTGAGGTTCCTTTGGGAGGGAACATTCAACCCATTATAGACTACTTCTTATCCTCCTACGTGATATTCTCTAAACCATTTTAATATGAGGCCCTCAGTTTCGATAGTGCTTTTATATTCTTGGTCATTATATCCTCAAATATTCTCTGACCTCACTTTGCTTCTTTGCCTTTCAGGAGATTCTATCCAAAATTTCTAATTACTTCTCAATTCTCTTCTCAGTCTTCTCTTGTTTTTATTTCTTCTTGCTGGCATTTGGGAGACAGCCTCAACCCCAAATTCTGCTATTCATCCATCCATTCTACTAGTTCCTTTATGTTAGGGTTTGAGCTTCTTCATTTCCATTTTCTCTTCTACACCAGGATACTTGCCCTTTATTTCCTTCCTTCCAAAGTACCACTCTTGCCAATAAGCTCTTATGTTTCTCTTTTATTTCTTCTCAGGAGTCTAACTTGCTGACACAACATGATGCCTACTGTCTGTCCTCTTCACTATTTCTTCCCCTTTGATTATGCACCCAACCTTTGAAGTACCCTCTATTGAAGGAGGCATGAAGAAGTAGGGCGAGAACTCTAAGCACTTGTACCCTGAGTCTCAGCCCTGTCATTTCTTTGCTGGTCTCTCACAAGTCACTGAACTTCTCAGATACCTCATGTAAAAACAGCAGCTGGAAGGGAAAAGGGAAAGGGAGGGGAGGGGAGGGGGGAGGATGGATGGAGGGAGGGCAATTTGTGGGATCACACCTACGGTGCATCTTAGCAAGGTACTAGTGAAACTTATTAAATGTAGAATATCAATGTCTTCATATAGTGATTAAGACAATGTCATGAAGGCTATGTTTAACAGTACGACCACAATATTTCAGATTGTATATGAAGTCAGCACACTGTGCCCCATGATTGCACCAATGTACACATATTAAATCATATTAAATTATGATTTAATAAAATTATTGAAAAAAACACAGCAGCTGGCAGAGCACATAAAGCACATCTCATGTGTCTATTACATAATGTAGGTATCCCCCAAATGCTAATATTTTTATGTCTACCCAAATCCAGTTCTATCTCTTCTTTAACTGTAGTAAGATTCTGCCCTTTGTGCTGATCATGGACATACTTTCTCACGTTTTACTTTCAACAGAGAAGAAAAATATTCTAGGAACACTAAAAGGGACAAAGTATGGAAAAGTGTAAGAGTCAATATAGTTTGATGGGAATATTTGCATCTCCCAGATCTCAAACTGTCTGCAAGACTGAGATAAATATTAAATACTTTCCTCTCACATGAAAATGGCAGGAAGCAATTTTATTTTATGCTAACATAAAATTGCTGAATCTCTTATACTAAACAAAAAATCTGGATGTACCAATATTCTGTTGAATTTTCAGGGGAAAATCCTCTCTGGGCAACAATTTCTTAGCAAATATGAAAGATGCTGACTTATGGAATCCAAGGAAGCAAGCGACCTCAGTCCAAAGTTTAGACCCATAGGCTTGTTAGTGGGTGTTAGCCAAGAAAGAAATACAAGGAATTTGGTTCACTCCAGGAACATCCATTGAGTCCTATTATCTTTTTATAAATAAGAAGTAGAAAGAGGTATATTAATGAAAACCAAGCTCTTACATTTCTAGCCAATTAATTTCTTATTTTTTTTAGTATACTTTGGTGATACTTTTTATTTGGAACTAAAAATATCTTACTTCAGAGTATTTAATTAGTCTCCATTACCCACCTTTCAGCCATAAAAGGTATCTTCTTTTTATTTCTCTTCTATAACCTGTTTGTATCCTCTATCTCCCTCCTATAACCTACCTATACATCTCTGTCTCTTGTAACTCTCACCACATAGTAGCATTTCATTATTTTTAGAAGAACTTTGTCCTCAAACGTAACAAACAGAAAGGAGGCAATGGAAAGGTCTCTATAATTTTTCTGTGTGTAGCTCACAGTGAATTTGACCATTTTTTATAGAGCTAGATAAGCAATGTAATGGGTAGTGAAATAAGGTTTAATGGCTACAAAAGCAAATGCAGGCCACTACATGTGAAATTTCAAAACCATTAACAACAGGAGATAAAAAGAGTGAGGAACAGCTCGCTTCAGGGAAGAGTAGATTTCATCCTGGTTTGCTTTCAAATGTTATTCTAACATCCAACTAAAATAACTGTCAAATGCTTTGAACCTTCTTCCGAATAAAAGAGAAACTAACTCTCAATATTTGGAACAGAAAGAAACTAAGGTATCACTTAGATCCAGCCCTCTCATTTAAGAGATGTCAAGTCAGTGCAGCAAGTCAAAAGGCTTATTCAAATTTGTTCTGAACTTTAGTGGGTCTCCTGGCCCTTTACAGAGGATATTATTTAGGGATTTCTTAAACTTAGAAGTTTAAGACTTCAGGGACCCCCCAACTTGAGAAAAACTGAATTAAAGATAATGCTGTCACTATAGAGGATCCCTTTGTGCTAAAGCCACAAAGCAGTACTGTTATAAGATGCATGAGAAGTAATTCAGAATATAAGCTTATGTCTTACTTACACAGTATTTCATTAAATCGAGAGCACCAAAGATAAGCTTTGTTTTGAGACTATGAGGTCCCTTCGAATCTCACTGACCTGAGCTTGAGAAATCAGGATTTCAGCAAAACACACCTAAGAAGCCATGCCAATGAATATAATATGTAAAATCCCAACCAACAGACTACCAGAAAGCCTTTCAATGGCCACAAAAGCAAATGCAAGCCACCCATTTCTTAAATTCTATCCCTTTTTTCTAGAGAAAATTTTTTATTTGGGACCAATAAAAACAGTGCACATTTCTACAAACTGTATAGTAGCCTGGCTATGAAAAATGTGGTCTGCTAATAGCAAGTTCAACATTACCTGAGACTTACAAGAAAAATAGATTCCCAAGCCCCAGTCCAGATCTAATGCATCAATCTTCTATTTTAACAAGATTCCCAGTTATGTCACATGCACATTAAAGTTTGAGGAGAATATCACCAGAGCACTAGTTTCAACTCAGGCTTATTAAAATCAACTTTCTGAAAGAATTGGTTCTTATACTCTATCAGAACCGATTGTAATAAAACTTAGGCATCAGTGAGGTTAACACAGCTTTGGGGTTGGACAAACATGGGTTCAATTTCTATCTTCCAATTAGTTACATAAATAATATATAACTGGGCATGTTCCTTAGCTTCTTCAAATCTGTCAAATAAGGAAAACAATAGTATCTACTTCTCAAGGACACATGTAAAGCACTTAAGTATTTGGTAAATATAGTCATCATATTCGTGTTAATATTTTACCCTGGCCAAAATTAAATCTTAATTTTATCATTAAAAATTTTTAATTTGGGCGGCACCTGTGGCTAAACGGAGTAGTGTGCTGGCCCCATATGCCAGAAGTAGTGGGTTCAAAGCCAGCCATGGCCAAAAAAAAAAAAAAAATTTAATTCACCACTAATACATAAACTAATATTGGAAAGTAGCTTGGCATAGTGTTTATCACAAAATGGTATATAATAGTTAAATAAAGACAAATAAAACAATGCTTTTAGACCCTTGCTGCTTTTAGGTGACTACTATCCTCTCTGTATTAGAGGTAAGGCAGTATCAGTTAAGGAGTAGCATATTATTAAATAGAAAGAAATAACAAACAGTCAATACTTTCATGATTCTAAACAATTTATATACCTTCCGGACATCCTTCTTCATCTTGGACATCCTATGAGGAAAGTATTTAATACATCAACTTTTATACAGCATTTCAATTATTTTTCATGTATCAATTAGATTTGAGATTCACTGTGTTCAAAGGATGTTGAACCTTCGAGGCTATTGGTCTGAACTACTAAATATCTCTCAAGAAATGTTTCTAATAATTTACATTCAACATTAGTATAGGGTGAAGGTGGATTTCCCCACAACTTTGTCATTACTGAGCATTCTCTAATTCTCCAAATCTCTAATACGCATTTTTCACAATTTAGGAATACAGTAAATGGGGAAATGACTTTTCTAAACTTCCTAGATAAAATAATCTGTCATGAAAATTAATGCTATCTAGGCAACAAGGAAGCCAGCCATGATGAAAAAGAAATATTGTTCTTTTGGTAAAAAGAATTAACACGTTGTATTTCCTCTTAACTAGAAAAACAAAGATTCATTATGTTTCAATTATGGCTAGGAGTGTCAAGGTTCACTGTAAAAAATAACCTTCTATTTTAATAACCTGAGAATACTCAGTGAATGGCAGAAATCTAGACCAATCTTAGAAGTCATGAACTTCTCTTGGGGAATATGAGAAAAAGCCCTAATTCCAGATACTTTTACTAACTGGAGAGTAGGTTTCTATTTCAATGCATTTAAAAACTGGAGGCTCAATTGTTAACCAAGAATGTAAATGAACTTGAAAAACTGTTGGATCCCAAGATTAACCTTATCAGGGAAAATGACCTGTCATCTTGAGAAACAACACAATTTGAGCTGGCCAGGCTCTCAAATGTATTTTATAGATGAATTGGAAAAAAGTCAAAACACATAAGTGAATGGCTGGAGACATATCTTTATATTTATATGACTTATGAGACACTCTAACCTACAGGCAAATGTCAAAATTCCACAGGAAACAGTGTAAAATCCCACAGGAAGATAATAAGATGAACATAACGAAAGACATGACAACCTGCAATGTCACAAAATTTCAACAAGCAAAAGCATACCTGTAACATTTTTTAACAAAGAGGTAATTTTCAGTAGATTAGGTCATCAATTTATGATGTCACTAAGAAAAATTTTCAGTAGTTAACAAGTCAAAGAAAATTCTGAACGTCAGTTATATGTACATAGAAAACACACAGATATTTCAAAGTGCCAACTGCTTTTTCAAGTCTCATGTCATCAGTTACCTCTCCCATCTCCTCTCTTCTTTGTCACTTTTTTTTGACTTCTGTGTGTTTTGCTATTTAACCTTATTATCACTGGCTTCTTTCACTTACTCCACAAAGATGTTCAGAAATTGCCTACACTTAAATAATCTTGCCTTGCATTGGTTGCTCATTAAACTCTAATCGCCTATTTACTCATTCAGTATTTATTACATATTTGCCATGTTTAAAAATAACTATTCCATTGGTAAACATAACATACCAGGGCTCTGATCTTATGAAGCATTGTAAGTACAAGGAGAAGAGGACCTGTAAGTGGGAGAGACTACAAACCAGTCATCAATCAAAAATATTTCTGATTATGACTTGAAGGAAATAATCAGGATGTAAGAATAAATAGTAGGTTAGAAAGGATGGATGTGGCTGGTTTAGTGTCAAAAGAAAGGGAACCTAACATTAGATCTGAGACTTGAATGCCGAGCAGCCCACTCACTATATGTCACTCTCTGGTGATAAAGGAATCCAGGGCAAGAATAGCTCAAGGTCTGACAGGAATAAAAAGAAACATTTGGTGGTGCAGTGTGAGAGCAGGAAGCAAGGCAGAGAGGTGAGAAGATGGGTTTGAAAGATAAGTGGGGACCAGATCATGCAAAACCTTGTGTTTCAGTTGATGAGAGATGAGAAGCTCATGATGCTTTAAACTATAAAGAATTCAGGGTTTAAATCTTATTTTGGGAAGAAAAAGATCTTTATTCTGAGTATTATGCATGAAAAATGGTTTTGAGCGTTTGAAAAATGCTATACCCCATTCTCAGATTTTTCTGTTAAGATTTTTAAAAACTGAGACATAATTCACATACCACAAAAGTTGTCATTTTATAATATATAATTCAATGGCTTTCAGTTTTTTCACAAAATTATGCAGTCATCAACATTATCTACTTCCTGAACATTTTTATCATCACAAAAAGAAAAACCAATCCCATGAGCAGTCACTTCCCATTTTTCCCAACCAACATCCCTTGGCTGCCATTATTCTACTTCCTGTCTCCATGGATTTGTCTATTATGGGCCTTTCATATAAATGGAATCCTACAATATGTAGCCTTTGGTGTCTAGCCTATTCTACTTAGCATGGAGTGTTTTAAGGTTCATGAGTATTATAGCATGTATCAGTACTTTGTTGAATGTGGTAGTTATATTATATTTTTATCCACTCATCAATGGATGGACCTTTGTTTTGGTAGTTTAACTATTATGACTGGTGTTACTATATGAACATGTAGGTATAAGTTTTTGTGTGGATATATGGTTTTGGTTCTCCTGTGTATATACCTAGTAGTGAAACTGCTGGATGATATACAAAAACTCTAAATTTAACTTTTTGAGCAACTGCCAAACTATATTCCTTAGAGACTATACCTTAGAGACTATTTTAAATTACCACCACCAATTAATAAGGGTTCTAAAACCTTGCCATCAGCCTACTCTCAGATATATGTATATATGTGTGTGTATATATGTGTGTATATACATGTGTAAATACATATTTATTTTTTAAGGCAAGTGTGGAACAAATTTTGTTCAGGAAGAGAATGAGATTTAGAGAGTAAACAAATAAGCAAGATATAGGCTTACAGAACAGGATACATTCACCACAGACAGTGAATGCCTCCATTGCCAGGGAAAGTAAGCAAAGAGGCCTAGTCTCAGATAATTTAAGTGGTCTGGCTGAGACCTGGGCATCAGGATCTTTTATGATTTTGATTTTAGGAGTTCTCATAATAATTCTAATGTTTAGTGAAGACCAAGAATCTCTTTCTCTGGACTGTTCATGACCATCTTCCTGACACGTATTCATATCTGTTCCCTGTTCTGTCCCAGAGATCTTTAAACCTGTTACGTTCTTGCCTACTCATCTACTCCCACACACACTCCCAATAACAACACCTACTTTGTAGTTGAGTCATCCAATGAGAAAACGAAGACAAGATCTTATATGTATAGCAGTCTCATTTCTTTTTGGCCTAGGCCACTCTCTGTGTGGAATTGTCGCGTTCTTTCCATGTCTGTGTGGGCTTTCTTTGCATACTCGTTTCCTCTCACATCCCAAAGATGTGCATGCTAGATGAATGGTTGTGTCTACATGGTACCAGCTGGAGTGAATGTGGGTGTGAGAGAGAGTGCACCCTTAGATGGGAAGAGGTCCTGACCAGGGTTCCTGACTTGAGCCCTGAGCTGCCAGAACAGGTTCCAGGGTTCCAAGACCCTTAACTAGAATATGTCGGTATATAATTATCAAGATTTTATCAATTTTTCATAAATATATGTATGGGTCACGTTTAGGTCAATGTTTAATATTAGAAGTGTTTTGGTCTTCTTTAGAAGTTTGGTGTTATTTTTATGACCACAAATATGCAAGAGGACCTTAACTCTTGTTTTTATCAATTAACCTGTGGTCAAATTGATTTCATTATATATCATTTCATTGTAAGTTGCAGTTTCCAAGAACTTATCTAGGATGCTAAGTAAGAAATTATTTTACCCTTGCATAATATAAATCAAAACCCCTCTCCTCCCATTGACCTACAGGAGGGCTTCTCTTCAAAAAGAGCTCACATATATTGGCTTCCAAAGTTCTTTTCATCTAGTAAAGAAAATTATAGGGGATAAATTATATCTCTACTGTTTACACTTTAACCTGGCCTTGAATATTAAACACAGAGCCATATTTGTGAAAAAATGTATAAAAATTAAAATTACTTATGTCAATTCTTTCTTTTTTGAGACAATCTCACTTTGCCACCTCCCTTGGTAGAGTGCCATGGTGTCATAGCTCACAGCAACCTCAGACTCTTGGGCTCAAGTGATACTCTGCCCTCAGCCTACCAAGTAGCTAGGACTGTAAGAGCCTGCCACAACACTTGGCTATTTTTGGAGATGGGGTCTCGGTATAGCTCATGATGGTCTTGAATGCCTGAGTTCAGGCAATCCGTCCACCTCAACCTCCCAGAGTGTACGTATGTTACTTTAAAAAATGTTTCCTGCCAAACAAAACACAGGTGTTTAAGGTCTGTACCACCAGCATCGAGACCTAGAGCCATTTAGAAAATTGACAGCCTGTTGTTATAGATGACCATGATGATGACCATCTCAGGATGGTTAAAAAGCAGAATTCTAAACCTAAAGAAAAGGAAGGTATGACTTCTCGGTCTGATGGAGACTGAAATTGGTTTTTCTTTCCCTTGAAATTCATCTTTCCAGTTAATAAAAATAACCCAAATCAGGTTTTCATGTGAACTATAACAGCAGAGGGGAACTTACAGGCTTAATTCTAAAATAATACTTAAGAGAATTAGAGGTTGAAGATCACTTTACTGTTATGTGTCCTTCTGGAGTAACCAAATTTGGTACTATATTTCCACTTATAATATCTTCATGGTCAAAAAAGATTCACAGATGTTCATTTTATGTGCTAGATGGCAACACTACATGTTGGGACATCATTCAGAACTGGTGTCCAAATCATGTATGGTAAACTAAGTTAACTGTGATCTTCCAGAAGCAAGAATCACATGCTAAAATCTCTTTGTGCACAGGACAATCAGAGATCAAGAGACATAGGGTCTTTTACTTTTTTTAAAAGCTTTATGACATGTTAAAGGAAGTTAAGACATACCAAAGTAAAAATACATAAATTATGTAATTTTTAAACATTTATATCAAAGTTCTAAATACAAATGAACACATGACAATGATTACTAAATCTGCGTATAAGTAAAACAATTCTGCCATTTTTTGAGTCATGAAATGTTTTCATATTGCAGTAAAGCAATACTTTTCATGGGTTTTGCTAAAACAGAGTAGCAAAGCTAATTAAATTGCCCCTTAAAACTACTCATAGCTGCCTGTCACTTGTAATCTATAGACTCACTTCTATTTTAAGGGTTCTACCATATTTGGCAATTTCTAATTGTGGTACTCACAATAATTACATGGCTGATAGATCACTTAACAGTATAGGTAGCACAATCTAGTTAGAGGACAAGTTTGGTAGTGTAGAATGAACATCTTCCTCCAATCCTGTTCAATAGCCCATGAAAAACCCACTTGAATATAATCAGATCTAAATTCAGGACCTTGAATCCAAAGTTATTCCAAACTACTCAACCCTCGAGAATCTCCCAGCCCCTCAGAAGATATTGGTTATAGGAGATCATAAAACATATATATATGTATATATATATATATAGCCTCTATATATGTCATCAGTAACACCAACATGACCAGGCCTTATTTCAACAGCAATAATGAAGACAGGTTTCACTCACTTGGTCTTGAAACAGAGCTCCCTGACTTCACTCATTGGGTCTCACTCATTGGGTCTTGAAACAGAGCTCCCTGACTTCAGCACATGTGGCACAGTCATAAAACATTAAACTAAACATGAATTTGAAGTACTCAAGTCTTGCCTCCTCCTCCACTATCATGGATTTTGCAGCACAGTGTTTGTTACCCAGGGCTCCATTCAGGGCAATTCTGCTTTCTTGTTGTATGCCAAATGCCTCCCCACTTCCCTGCACCATAGACAAATAGGTACTTCTCAACAGCTCCTGGAGCGGCAACGGCAGTATTTTCTTCATCGTGTTATTCATTTCTTCATCCTCTCACCGTGACAGGCACTCATCAGGGGATCTCCATTCCTACCTATCTCATTACCTCTTCATTCTTTGTCACCATTTGAAAATTCAGAACTCTTAATTATTATCTTACTCTTATGAAAATAATGAGGCTCCAGCCGCCTACTAGAGAGCATCATTGAACACTAATGAGCTTGCAGACTGAGACCCACACCTAAATCCCAACACAGGGTTCCATTGTTCAGGCCAGGTGGGACGTTTCTGTCTGCAGGCAAGCATCTACAGGAGAGCTGGAGTTTGTAGGGTGGCCATTATGCTCTCACTTTGTTCTTATGATTCACACTGACTCAAAACAGCTTTCCTGTGTGGTCATACTCATTTCTATACTGGCTATTATTTCCTTCATAATAATTCTGTTTCTTCTTCCTTCTCATCCTTTTCTCTTCTATAAGGGCTCACTGAAGCTGAGAGTCCTCAGAGGGAACACTAATTGTCAGTGACATCTAAAAAGTTTTCTGAGCACCTAGAAAAGACAGATCCATATTTATAGGAGACAGAAAGACAAAAGACGAAGGATGAGCTGGTCCCCCCAGATACTGTGACAAACATGTTTTTATTGTTACTGAGAGAAGACAGACTGACCCCAAATCCATCTCTTCCTTGACTTCATATCCTTTCAGCCAGAGCCTCATTATACCAGCGAGGACAATGAGCACTGGTCAAATACTCCTGTGTGTCACAGCACATTTTAGGCACTCAACCCGCTCATTTAAACCCCAACTCTCTGTATAGTACACGTAGAGGAAAACAAAACCCACAGAAGTGAAGTAATTTAATCAAGGTCATCCACTTTTGAAAGCTCAAAGCTCTTCTTGGTAAACCAGGCCACCAAAGTGGCCCTTAAACACTGCTCAGAGGAAGATAAGGCAAAATGAGAGCCTGAGTGGGCTTGGGGGGATGACATCATGAAGATGATGGAAGCTGGTGGTGCAGATGATGCTGGCCTAGGTGGGTTTGGGAGGATGACATCACGAAGATGAGGGAGGCTGGTGGCAGATGTGAGTAGCAGTGGCAACACCTGGTGACTCTGTCTCTGTCCCTGCAGCAACCTCCTCCTGACCACAGTGACAACCATTTTGCTGGCATCATCTGTAAATGTTGATCCCCAAGTGTTATTTTAGAAATGGGTTCTCTTAGCTTTATAAAACAGTTTATAAAAATCAACTTTAGCCCCTTATAAAGCTAAGAGAACCCATTTCTAAAATAACACTTGGGGATCAACATTTACAGATGATGCCAGCAAGGATACCTGTTGAAACCCGTGACATAGAACAGTTAGAAAACTTGTGCAGTAACATTTAACACTGGCATTTGTTAAACATACTAATGGTAAGAGCTAATGTTCCCACAGCCCTTGCTGTAGACCAGATATTAGGCTATAACCACACTTAATCCTACCAGTAGTCTTGTGAGGTATTTTCATCATCCTGATTTTACAGAAGAAAACATTAAGAGCTATGTCACTTGCCCAAGTTCACACAGAAGTACTGGAGCTGAGATTTGTATCCAGAGAGTGTGACACTAGTCTCCTCCCCACCTCCAATAGTGCTAAGAAAGATCTTCTGCCCACATTGCATTATGTACTATACTCTTTTCATGTAAATGATCGCTTGAAATGTCTACATTCTGGTGGGTGAGCAAAGGAGGTGACAGGAAGAACAAACAAAAAAGATGTCAAGAAAGGAATTAATTTTCAAGTACACAATTTCTACTGTCCACAGAGTGAGCCTGTCTAGTCTTCCATTGGTAGGAAGAGTTTGCTCAGAATTCACAAGGTGGCCATGCCAGGCCTCTCAAGGTCCAGGGGACAGGACAAGGGCATAAGTAAGTTTTGCTTAGCTCTCAACATGGCTCTCCCTTGTCTGCTTGCTTGGTTCACTGCCGACCTCAGAGAAACAAGTTTGGGACAACTCCACCTTAACTGTATGCTGTTACTAAGTGTAATTGCCAAGTGGGCTGAGAAGTACAACATAATAATTAAAGGACTGACAAGCAATCACTAATTAAGTGTATATGTATTGTTGAAAAATGAATTTTGAATCCAAGTAAAACAATGATGTGTTCTTCTGGCAGAGAAGCTCTGAGCTCTGTAGTCTTTAATGTTCTTGCTTCTGAAATAATATTTCAAATGCCAGCTATCAGTAACACACACATTCAAATCCAAGTTCAATGACAACAATGAGAAAGGACCATCGCTTTTCACAAAAACAACACACAGGATTTTTTAAAAATATTTTTCTTGAAAAAATATTTTAGCCTAGTTAAAGTGATCTCATTTAGATGACCCCTCCTTTAAGACTCCATGACAGAACTTTGTGAGCATCACTTAATTTCTGTTCTTGTTGTCCCTGTCTTTGTGTGTCACAGTATACAAATGGTACTAGAATCACTGCCTATGAAACAGAAGTGAGCACTAGACCCTACCCAGGTCCCATTCTCTAATGGGGAAACATACCACTCTCATTCGCCTGGCCTGTGTCCCAGTCTGGTACATACACAGCCACATAAGCCTTTTCATGGTTGAGATTAGTATGACCATTTGGAGTTCTGGGATACCATTATTTACTCCTCCTATTGCAATCCAAGAAGTCCATTCCCACTTCACACAGATGGTCATGAGCACTAAAAGCTGGTGAAAAGAATCAAAGTTCTTGGAAAGCTTACTTTCTAGTTTCTTCTATATTAGGAAAGGCCTACACTTGGTGCTCATATTGTAGCTTCCTCCTCTGGCACCCATGGCAGACATCACTAATCAACTATGGCATTTTCTCCTTAACAGAATCTTCCAGATAGCCATTACCAATCATTTTGAATTACTGCATGCTTTGCAAAATCAACTTCTCTTTCCACTTGTAGACTTCAGACTGATGATTCAGAGAAACTTTTCACGGCAGTCCCAAGATGGTTCCATCCATTTCAGGCTAAGGATGCCTTTTCCATGATCTTGACTCTTTCAATGAGGAACATGGATAATAAACTTCTAGCATTGAAATACCATCTTCTATGGTAATCCTGTGACTAATCACCTTGTTAATAAATATCTAAAGACCACATTTTTTCTCCGGGCTTCCAGCTTCCATGGGAACATTCTGATTGTGACATAATTTTTAAATTAGTGGGTTTATTCATAGTTTTATATTAGTAAATGTCAAGCTTCTTACTAATTAGCAAATTCTGAAAATCCACAGTAGTATTAATTTTCAACTGTATGGAGAATTAATAGGAGAAAAATAAGTAAGGAGACAATTAAAATTTCCCCAGGGGCACTTATTCCTAAGAAATTCAGCACAAGGCAAGAAAACATTAACCCATTTTTGAGGGTACATTGAGAAAGGATTACAAAAGATGTGTCACTGTCAAAGAGAACAAGTAAAGCATACATTTTCTGTGCTACATCTAAGTTACAGCTAAATTCTCTGACATTTTCTCAGGTTGCTACTAAGAATTCCCCTCTTGTCTTTGATTTTGTTAAATGCACTTTTCCAGCAGTTTCTCATTTAATAAGGTTTTATTATTTCTTTATTGATGTTTCCACTCAAATTGCTGGCACATTTTCCCTCCCATTACAGGACAATGCACACTATCATGTTCTCAGATCATCAAAATCCTCCCCACAAGAAGTCTCTTGCTAACTATGTGCTTGATAATATCCATTTCACTTTCTCTACTTAACCATTGAGAAAGTGGAAAGCAGACATATCCCTGGGCAGCTGTTTAACCTCCCAGCTCTAGAACATGACAGGAAGCGTGTCCCTTTTAGGGGGCACTTATGCTGTTTCTTTCAGAAGCCATCCCACGTACTGTTAAACAAATCTGATTCTTTTTCAAACTCTCCTTCAACTGCTTCAGCCTACTGCTAAGATGTTGGAGTCTTCCTGTGTTGGTGGCCATGGAAACCACCTGTCTATATCATGGCATGAGGTCTTTGCTTTGCTTTTCCTGGCATGCCAGGATACTGGGGACAGCCCAGAGCCCTATGTTTAGAGAAGTCAAGGACAGATGTTTCAGATTGTAGTTAATACCAAAATTAAACAGTGACAGGTTATGCTGTGATGGGGAAACTATATACAGTTTGTAAAAACACAAACAAAAACAGTACATAGATAATTGCAGTTTCCATTCAGGGCCAATTTTCTTCCTTTATCACGGCTATCAATGATGCAATCTGTTGGGAAAAAATGAGATCTTAACCAATTAGTGTAAGAGGGAGAAGTGTCTATCCTTCCACTTTGCTTTCTGCACAGTACCTAGGACATACTTCTAATACAGGGCCTCTCACACACATGCTAATTATGAGTTGCCTTCTCCACCTCACATGCTAAATCATGATGACCCTGAGTGCAGGGAATGCTGTCTGAGGGCAGGGTTCCCCATCAGCACCCTTTCCAAACAGCCCAAACACACACAAACAGTTACATAAGAGGCAGGAATCCCTTTATGAATGACTGGGTTGCTCCCAGTGGTCTGGAAATTCTGTAAGTAAACTCTCAGGACTTGGTTCAGGCTAGAAATCAATGTGAGTTTTCCTGTTTCCTCACCCCAAGTTCACAGCACTAGTCAGTCCTGACTTCCTCTCTTAGTCCCAGGTCAAAAACGATAAACTGGGGGCCTCATGTGGTGTCTCGTTCCTGTAATCCTAGCACTCTGTGAGGCTTAAGTGCATTGCTTGAGGCCAGGAGTTCAAGATCAGCCCCCAAAAGAGCAAGACTTTGTCTTCACCAAAAATACAAAAAATTAGGCAGTTATAGTGGCATATGACTTTAGTCCCAGATACTCAGGAAGCTGAGGCAGGAGGATCACTTGAGCCCAGGAGTTTGAGGATGCAGTGACCTAGTGAGCCATGATGACACTGCACTCTAGCTAGGTGACAAAGCAAGATTGTCTCAAAAATAAATAAATAAATAAAAAGGTTAACTAGGAAAAACTATGCAGGCCTAACTTGGTCTGCTTACCATGTAGTAGAGAATGCTGAGTATACTATTCATAGTACTGGCAAGGCCATGGGCAGGGTAGACCCTTTTTTCTGTTTTTTTTTTTTTTTTTTTTTGAGACAGACTCACTTTGTCGCTCCAGGTATAGTACTGTAGTGTCATAGCTCACAGCAACCTCAAACTCTTGGGCTCAAGTGATTCTCTTGCCTCATTCCCAAGTAGCTGGGACCACAGGTACCCTCAATTAATGCCCAGCTATTTTTAGAGATGGAGTCTGGCTCTTGCTCAGTCTGATCTCAAACTCCTGAGTTCAGGCAACCCACATGCCTTGACCTACCAGAGTGCTAGGATTACAGGTGTGAGCCACCGCACCTGGCCATGGAGTCTTTTTTCTACTTTTAGGTGACTAGTTTTCCTTCAACTAGCATGTGAGCCATAACTCAGGACATGACAAGCTGTCACCAGACAGGGTAGTTGCTGTTTCTCCTGATAGATGGAGAATGTGTGTGAGAAAGTCAGGGATGGAGGAAAGGAAAGAGGAAGGAACATAGAGCCAGGAACTAGAGGGAAAAGTTCTTTCCTAAGAAAGGAATAAAATTTTCATTTATTGCCTCCATACACATAGCAGTCAGCATGATGCCAGGTAAATTGTTGATACCTAATAAATGTCAGCTGAAGGAATGATTCATTCACTATGGTTTTCTCTAGCACTTAGTATTTGTTAAAAGCATCCCATAAGAATGTACTATTGTCATACTTTAAAAATCTCAAAAAAATAATACTTTATTTTATATGGAATCAGAAAAAACATCTAATAGCCAAGACATTACTCAGAAATAAAAACAAAGCAGGAGGAATCATGCTACCAGGCCTCAGACTATACTATAAATCAATAGTGATCAAAACAGCATGGTACTGGCATAAAAACATAGAGGAAGATGTATGAAACAGAATAGAGAACCAAGAGATGAACCTACTACCTAGAGATGAACAGCTACCTACTGTTATTTGATCTTCGACAAGTCAATTAAGAACATTCAGTGGGGAAAAGATTCCCTATTTAACAAATGGTGCTGGGTGAACTGGCTGGCAACCTGTAGAAGAATGAAAATGGACCTACACCTTTCACCATTAACTAAGATAGACTCTCAATAGATTAGAGACTTAAACTTAAGACATGAAACTATAAAAATACTAGAAGAAAGCGCAGGGCAAACTCTTGAAGGAATTGGCCTGACCAACTATTTTATGAGGAGGACTCCCCAGGCAATTGAAGCAGCATTAAAAATACACTCCTGGGACCTGATCAAACTAAAAAGCTTCTGCACAGCCAAGAACACAGTAAATAGAGCAAACAGACAGCCCTCAGAATGGGAGAAGATATTTACAGGTTATGTTTATGTCTCTGGCAAAAATTTACTAACCAGAATCCACAGAGAATTCAAATGTATTAGCAAGAAAAGAACAAGTCATCCCATCTTAGGGTGGGCAAGGGACTTGAAGAGAAACTTCTCTGAAGAAGACAGGTGCACAGCCTACAGAAGCATGAAAAAATACTCATCATCCTTAATCATCAGAGAAATGCAAATCAAAACTACTTTGAAATATCATCTAACTCCTGTAAGATTAGCCCACATCACAAAATCCCAAAACCAGAGATGTTGATGTAGATGTGGAGATAAGGGAACACTTCTACATTGCTGGTGGGAATGCAAACTAATAAGTTCCTTTTGGAAAGATGTTTGTAGAATATTTAGAGATCTAAAAATAGACCTGCCATTCTATCCTATAATTCCTCTACTAGGTATATATCCAGAAGACCAAAACTCACATTATAACAAAGATATTTGTACCAGAATGTTTATTGCAACCCAATTCATAATTACTAAATCATGGAAGAAGCCCAAGTGCCCATCGACCCACAAATGGATCAATAAATTGTGGTACATGTATACCACGGAATATTATGCAGCTTAAAGAAAAATGGAGTCTTTACCTCTTGCATGTTTACATGGATGGAGCTGGAACATATTCTTCTTAGCAAAGTATCTCAAGAATGGAATAAAAAGTATCCATTGTGATCATCCCTACTATGAAACTAATTTATAGCTTTCATAACCCAATTATAGCACAAGAATATGGGGGAAGGGGCAAGGGAGGGGACCGGATGGGGGAGGATGGATGGAGGGAGGGTAATTGGTGGGACCACACCTATGGTGCATCTTAGAAGGGCAAAATAGGTGAAACTTAATAAATGCAGAATATAAATATCTTAACACAATAACTAAGAGAATGCCATGAAGGCTATATTAACCAGTTTGATGAAAATATTTCAGATTGTATATGAAACCAGCACATTGTACCCCATGATTTCATTAATGTATACAGTTATGATATAATAAAAAAATCTACTATTATTAACCAAACTGATAAAGTATAATGCCCTAAAGCAATGACTTATATGTAGAAATTAGACATCAGAATGCTTAATACATGCAGAAATTACCAATCAAAGAAATGCAAAGGCAGGAACTATGTAAGAGCCAGTCCCATTTTTGAAACATAGAACAAAGCCAATATCTAAGCCAAACTCTTAAATAACTATTCTTCCGAAGCACCTGGACCAAAAGGCAAATTCAACAGATTTCAGTTTTTTCATTCTCTCCTCTTCCTCCTCTGATTAAACCAGTTACTGCCAAGGTATAGAAGTGGAGTCCTCATAGGTTGCTATTGATAGAAAAAGAGCCTGTCAAAGAATGTTTGAGCCATTTTTTCCCAGCCTCAGATGATGGGGGGTGGGGGGGGGATGTCCCTTTATCAAGGATGCTGAAATGAAAAAAGTACAATAGCCATTTGGGCAGAGGACAAGTGAACAGCCCAATTCTTCCCAGAGATGAACAAAAAGTGCAGGCCATTATTCCATGTGACTTGAAAAAGGCAACTCAATGGCTCAACTTTTTAGTTCTTATACCACTGAAATAAAAAAGAGCTGGAGATAGAAAGACTGATGGTTCACTCTCTCAGGAATGTGTGTTCTATGCTTCAATGTGTCAGTGGGCAACAGTTTCCTGTCAAATAGTACAGTCCTTGGCAGCCTCTTGATAATAAAATTTCTTGAAGCCCTGTTACTAACTACTCAGTCAACATTCTTAATATATATTGCCCAAATTATGCAATTCTAGAAAATAACCTTGTTTTAACCTGGATGGAGTTAAAACACATTCTCTTAGTAAAGTATCACATGAATGGAGAAGCAAATATCTAATATACTCAATACTAATATGAAGCTAGTAGGCAATCTAATTTACACCCACATAGGAAGAAAACTCATTTCAATTCAAGTTGGGGGATAAGAATTAGAAAGGAGAGAGCAGGGGGGTTTGGAGTGCTTCCACTGAATGGGCACAATATAAGTGTATGGGACACCTCTGGGTATAGGACAAAAGGGACTTTACCTAACAAATTCAAATATTGTGACTTGGTTGTTTGTACCCTCATATTAACCAGAAATAAAAAAGCAAAAGAAAAGATTAGGAAAGTATGGAGAGGCTCCTGCCTATCCATGGGTAAAGTAATGCCTTTCAGTTAATTTATTCAACTAGTTATTACCCTAAAACAGTGGTTCTCAACCTTCCTAGTTCTGCGGCCCTTTAATACAGTTCCTGTGGATCACAACCTACAGATTTCTCTAAAACATGCTTTCTCTATTAACTTGAGATCTCATTTATTTATTCAGCATCTATCTTATGCCAGGCTCGATTATGTACTTGAAGATACAGTGGATATCATGCAACTCATGGTTGATCTGTCTTATAATAATTGATATTATTTTCTTTGTTAACTACATATATAAAACACTTTCCTTTGTGGCTATGGAGAGAGAGCCATGAATAAGACAGATAGGCTTCATTCTCTGATCCAAAGATAAATAAACAAGTTAAACACTTAGACTTTTGAATACTCTTGAAAAATGACAAAAATGCAATGAAATAATGGTGTTGAGAGAGGTGGGAAAGCAGTGGAGTGGGATTATCATTTGACATGGGATGGCCAGGAGGGGTGCCTCAGAGAACCAAGATCCTGTTAAGCTAAGACACAAGCCATCCAGGCAGGGTGGCAGGTAGGCAGACTGCTTGTTCCTACTCCCAGTGTTTTATAAGAGAGTCTGGCACTAACCATTACTAGAAAAGTAAGTTAGTTGGCCTTCTTGAGGGATTCCATACTAGTCAGTCCCTTAAATATTAAAAGCAGGGACTGATCCCACCAATTACCCTCCAACTTGGGCTATAGTTGGGTTATAGCTTTCATATGGAAGTGTGCTTATAAATTGGTTTCATAATGGGGCTGAGTATATTGGATACTTTTTCTTCCAATCTTTTTTTTTTTTTTTGAGACAGTCTCAAGCTATAGCCCTGGGTAGAGTGCTGTGGCATCACAGCTTACAGCAACCTCCAACTCTTGGGGCTTAAGCAATTCTCTTGCCTCAGCCTCCCAAGCAGCTGGGACTATGGGAACTCACCATAACACCCAGCTATTTTTTGGTTGTAGTTACCATTGTTGTTTGGCCAGCCCAGGTTGGATTTGAACCCAACAGCTCTGGTGTATGTGGCTGGCACCCTAGCCACTTGAACAACAAGCACTGAGCCCTTTTCTTCCATTCTTGAGATACTTTGCTAAGAAGAATATGTTCCAGCTCCATCCATGTAAACATGAAAGAGGTAAAGTCTCCATCTTTCTTTAAGGCTGCATAATATTCCATGGTGTACAAGTACCACAATTTATTAATCCATTTGTGGGTCGATGGGCACTTGGGCTTCTTGTACAAATAGCAATTATGAATTGGGCTGCAATAAACTTTCTGGTACATATATGTTTGGTATAATGTGATTTTTGGTCTTCTGGATATATACCTAAAAGAGGAATTGCAAGAGGAAAGACAAGTCTGTTTTTAGATCCCTAAGTGATCTCCAAATTTCTTCCCAAAAGGAATGTATAAGTTTGCATTCCCACCACCAGTACAGAAGTATTCCCTTTTCTTCACATCCACGCCACCATCTATGGTTATAGGATTTTGTGATGTGGGCTAATCTTACTGGAGTTAGTTGATATCTCAAAGTAGTTTTGATTTGCATTTCTCTGATGATTAAGGATGATGAGCATTTTTTCATGTGTCTGTAGGTTTTGCACCTGTCTTCTTCAGAGAAGTTTCTTTTCAAGTCCCTTGCCCTCACTGAGATGGAATCACTGTTCTTTTCTTGCTAATACATTTGAGTTCTCTGGATTCTGGTTATTAAACCTTTGTTGGAGACATAACCTACAAATATCTTCTCCCATGGTGCATTTTAAAGTGTAGAATATAAATGTCTTAACACAATAACTACGAAAATGAGGTAAGGGTTAACCAGTTTGATGAAAGCATTTCAAATTGTATATAAAACCAGCACATTGTACCCCATGATTGCATTAATGTACACAGCTATGATTTAATCAAAAAGAAAAAAAAAGTGGGGACTGAGGAATGCCTTGTTAGAAATGCTATTCTCAGCTCCATTCCAGACCTACTTGTTCAAAATCTGCACTGAACCTTATCACTAGATAATTCATACACATATTAAGTCCTTGAGAAGCCCTGAGCTAGACACCTTAACTATGACCTGAAGTCATATCTACCAAGCCTGGCCTCTATCAGCCATTCTTTTGTTTATTTCAGAATTTTTTTGATGAATCTGAAAACCCAACCACGAAGAGGGCTGATATTTACTGGGAGCCCTTAAGACCCTCTACCTGAAGGGAAGAATGAGTACAAAGTCCTGAGGTGGTCAAAGCTGAATTATGAATAAAATAAACAGAAATAAATGAAAGGCTAAGCCATTTGAATTTTATTTTTCTTGAAATGGATAGCCTTTGGAGGGCTTTAGGCAACAAAATAATTAAAATCTAATTAACATTTTGAGAAGTTCTCTGGGTTCTGCTTACAGAATGAACTATAGCCAAGCAAGAATTAAAAATATATATTTAACACTGAGTTAAGAGGCTGCATAGTGAGCCAGAGGAGAAATGGTGGGGACTTGAACTAGTGAGGTGGCAGTGCATAGAATGAGAAGTATTATGGATGTATTTTGAAAGAACTAAGAAGACTTACTGATGAATGGAAATGTGAAGGAACAGTTAGGAAAGAGGATGGTCAAAGACTGGTGAGTACAAGCATGCTTTGTTTTATTATACATCACTTTCTTGCACTCTGCAGAGAATGTGGTTTTTACAAATTGAAGGTTTGTGGCAACACTGGGTCAAGCAAATCTATTGACATGTTTCCAATGGCACCTGCTCACTTCACGTACCTGTGTCATACTTTGATCATTCTCACAATATTTGAAACTTATAATCATTATTATATCTGTTATGATGATTGTGTTTGGTGATCTTTGATATTACTATCTAATGTTTTTGGGGTGCCATGAACCATGCCCATTTGTGATGGCAGACATAGTAAACATCATGTTCTGTTTTGACTGCTCTACCAACTAGCTGTTCCATATCTCTTTCTGTCCTCAGGCCTATTTCCTGAAAATACAACAATATTGAAATTAGGCCATTTAATAACCCTATGATGATGTCTAAGTTTTCAAATGAAAGGAAGAGCTACATGTGTCTCACTTCAAATCAGAAGCAAGAAATGATTGTGTAGGGTTAGAAGGCCACCCTACATAAGCCACACAAAGGCAAGCCTTTAATGGGTTAAAATGGCTTTTGCTAATACAGAAGCAAGAAAGCTGGGCTCCCCCTGAAGCGTACACACAGAGGCTGTTTGTTCGGAGGTAAAAGTCCATAAAAAAGTAAAATATGCTTCCATTAAGCCCAGGTGTGTAGGGGCCGACAACCCCACCCCTGGTGATATGGATCAGAGGATGACATATGTCTGTACATAACGTCTTGGGGGCTAAAGATTTCTGCTCTGTAGAAAAACAAAGTCATAAATCCGTTTTGGGTTAACTAAGTGTGAGCTTCAGAGGTTTCATTCACCAGTCTCCTCTGCAGCTCTTTACAATCTTTATTTAGAGCCTGTGTTTAAAAGATGATGCATGTCTAAGAAGAATGTAAAAACAGAAAGTATTGTGTTGATTTGTAGAATGAATGCTTTTCCGCAATTCTAGTTAGAAGAAGTTAGGTAATGGTAAAAAGCTATAGATTATAGATTAAGTGTGTACGTGACCACCAGTGTATATAAGGTGGACCAGAATAAAGACAATTTGCTACACGCCACCTGGAGAGTGTGTAGTCTGTTTCTTGTATTTCCCCTAATAATTATAGGTACTAGTTCTGCACCTGGGGCAAAGCTACTGTCCCTCACGTCTCCGTTCATGCAACAGATTGAGTTCAGCAAGAAAAGCATGTTGAAAGCCGTGGTAGGTCAAAAGGTAGATACCTTGTGCCAAACAGGCAGGTTGTGAATGCAAAAGGAAAATTTTTGAAGTAAATTAAAAATGCTATTTCAGTGAACACATGAAGAATAAGAATGTGAAAGAGTTGTATTGCTCATAGAAGAAGGTTTGAGTGGTCTAATTAGAAGAGCAAACCACTTACAACATTCCATCAAGCAAAAGCTTAAGACAGAGCAAAGATATAACTCTCTTCAATTATTGAAGGTGAATAAGCTGTAGAAGAAAAGTTTGAAGCTAGCGGAGATTGGTTCATGAGGTTTAAGCAAAGAAGCAATTGCCACAACATGAAACTGTAAAGTGTTGAAGTATAAGCTGTAACACATTATCCACATCTCACTAAGATAATTGATAAAGGTGACTACACTAAACAATAGATTTTGAGTAGAGACCAAATAACCTTCTATTGGAAGAAGATCCTACATAGAGACTTTCATAGTTAGAGAGGAGAAGTCAATGCCTGGCTTCAAAACTTCTTGTTAGGAGTAAAGGCAGCTGGTGCTTTAAGTTGAATCCAGTGCTCATTGACCATTCTGAACATGCTAGGGCCCTTAAGAATTATGCTAATGCTATAGCACCTGGATTCTAGAAATGAAACAACAAATCCTGGCACATCTGTTTACAGCATGGTTTGCTGACTATTTTAAGTCAACTTGACACCCATCTACTCCTCAGAAAAAAATTTCCTTTCAAAATATTGCTGCTCATCGACAATGCATCTGGTCACCCAAGAGCTCTGATGGAGATGTATAGGAGATGAATGTTGTTTTCATGCTTTCTAACACAACATCCATTCTGCAGCCCAAAGATTAAGGAGTTATTTCAAATTTTAGGTCTTATTTAAGAAATACCTTTCGTAAGGGTATAGCTACATAAATAGTAATTCCTGTGATGGATCTGTGCAAAGTAAATTGAGAAACTTCTGGATAGGATCCACTGTTATAGATGCCATTAAGAACATCTGTGATTCATGAGAAGAGGCCAAAATGTCCATATGGACAGGAGTTTGGAAGGAGTAAATCCAAACTCTCCTAGATGACTTTGGAGGGCTCAAGACATCAATGGAGGAAGGAACTGCAGATGTGGTGGAAATTGTCTAAGAGAACCAGGAATTGAAGTGAAACCTAAAGATGTCACTGAATTACTGCCATCTTATGATAAAACTTTAGCAGATGAGTTTTTTTTTTTTTATGGGCGAACAAAGAATGAGATTTCTTGAGATGCAGTCTACCCATGGTGAAGGTGCTGTGAATATTATTGTAATGACAACAAAGGATTTTTAGAATATTACATTGGCTACCTCGAAAAAGGAGCAGCAGGGGTGGAGAGGATGGACTCCAACTGAAAGCAGTTCTATTGTGGGAAAAGGCTCTCAAACATCATCACACACTACAGAAAAATTTCACCTACAAGGAAAAGTCAATGGATGTGGCAAATTTCATTGTTACCTTACTTTAAGAAGTGGCACAGCCACCCCAACTTTCAATACTACCACCCTAATCAGTCATTAGACATCTCCACAAAGCAAGAGCCACCCCCTTCAAAAAGATTATGAAGGCTCAGATGATTTTCAGCACTTTCTAGTGTACTTTTAATTAAGGTATGTACATTTTTTAAACATAATATTATTGTATACTTAAGAGACTACACTACAGCATACACATTACTTTCATGCATGATGGGAAACCAAAAAGATTTATGTCACTTATTTTATTGTGACATTATTGTGATTGCCTGGAATGTAGCCTACAATTCCTCCAAGGTAAGCCTGTATCACTATCAGGCATGTAGGTAGGCACACTAACCTTGTTTCGCCTAGGCCCTATGGTTGACTTCCCCAACCCCTGCTGGGCTGATCCTAAATACAAAATAAGTAATAGACAATATATCTACTTCAGTTGATAAAGAACGCCACAACACCCAGTCCCTACTTCTGTTCCTCACCTTTGGATTCTAATAAGCACTTATTCTTCCTTGAAGAATATCAGAGCAATGGATTTCATTAATTTAAGAGAGAATTTTTTAAAAAATTAATTCAGGCAAATATTTCAGGCAAATACAGAAAAGGTCAGGTTCAAAAAAAAACCCTGAATAGTCAAGGTAACCTACTCTCTTACAGTTGATGTTTGGCTGTAAGAAGCAGACTGAAAAGTGTGAGATTTCCCGACACTTTGGAAATAGTTGGCACCTAACTACCAAAGCAAAATGAACTAAACTTGCCACTGAAATTCAACCTTTAAGCCTCTAGAAAGGCCATTTTTAATGAGTTCCCTTTCAGCTTTTAGTTGAGCTCATCTTTTTGAACTCAGTCTTTATTTTATAAAGGAGCACATAGTTAAAGGAGGAAAAGATTAGGAGGTCAGCAGAGATCAGCTTTGCATATCAGACAGAACATTCCTCTTGGAAAAGTCAGCATGTGCTTTGGGGACTTACACTTCAAGTATTCTTTCTAGAAAACACTTTTGTGACAATTCGTAATGACAGGGATTCTTTTCTTTCAAAAGTATGTTCCCCTTTTGTATCTGTCTTCCTTGGACTGGTAAAAACAGACCTTCCCACCACTCCAGGCTTATCTGTTTATTACCTACCCAAACATTTCTCCTATTATAGTTGAACTATTTTTATGTACTTTTTATACCCAAATTCAGTAGAGGGTTGACAAAGAGCAAGGTAACAGTTCAGGCTGGGTTTTTAAAATAGAATTCTATTTCAGGCTCCAGGATTTGGAACAGTTGGTTTTGAATTTATAACTTTGATACCAGTGTTTCCCTCTTTAAATATGCTTCTAAGGATAACTCCCAGGCACCAGAGGTGGCCGGCTCAGCTCATTCCAGTACTGTAATAAAACGATGGAGAACTAAAACTTGATTCCCAAAGAGGCTAATTCTTTTATAATATTTTTTATTTTTATTTTTATTTTTGAGACAAAGCCTCAAGCTGTCACACTGGATAGAGTGCTGTGGCATCACAGCTCACAGCAACCTCCAATTCCTGAGCTCAAACAAGTCTCCGGCCTCTGCCTCCCAAGTAGCTGGGATTACAGGTGCCCGCCACAATGCCTGACTATTTTTTGGTTGCAGCCATCATTGTTGTTTGGTGGGCCGGGCTGGATTCGAACCTGCCAGCTCAGGTGTAAGTGGCTGGCGCCTTCGCTGCTTGGGCCACAAGCACCGAGCCACTTTTATATTACTTTAAAGCAAATTATTTTGCAAATTAAATCCACTGCTTACATAATACAACATGGTGAGGATGTGTGGATAAGAGAGCCATCACTACATTTCCATTCAGGTGCCTTCTGAATGATGGGTCCATCACCTACAGCAGGATGATGTAGTCTGTAAGAACACAGGCCCTAGTGCCAGACTCCCTGTGTTCTTATTCCATTTTGTTAGCTGTGAGATTTCAGGCAATGCAAGTTAGTTTCTCTAGGTCTCAGTTTCCACATTTACCCTATGGTAGTGCTTCCCAAATTAGTCACCTAGGGTTATTATTATTATATTTTTAGTGTTGGAGATTTGTTGAGGATACAAAGAACCAGGTTACAATGATTTCATTTGTTAGATAAGGATCCTCTTATAATTGTCTCCTGCCCCCCAAAAGTGTACCCACAGGAATACATATATTTTTTCTTTTTTTGAGACAGAGTCTCAAGCTGTCACCCTGGGTAGAGTGCCGTGGCATCACAGCTCACAGCAACCTCAAACTCTTGGGTTTAAGCAATTCTCTTTCCTCAGCCTCCCAAGTAGCTGGGACTACAGGCACCTGCCACAACACTGGGCTATTTTTTTTTTCTTTTGGTTATAGTTGTCAATGTTGTTTGACAGGTCCGGGCTGGATTTGAACCCTCCAGGTCCAGTGTATGTGGTTTGCACCCTAGTCACTGAGCTACAAGTGCCAAACCCCCAGGATTAGTTTTACTATGACAGTTTTATTGTGATATAATTCACGTCTATACCATTTGTCCATTTAGAGTATAGAATTCAATGGTTTTTTAATCTATTCACCGACTTGCACAACCATTCCTGTAATTAATCTTAGATTGTTTTCATTGCTGCCTGGGGATCTTATAAAAATTCCAATGCCTACATTATGCCCCACATCAATTACATCTGGGGGCGGGGCACAGGCATCAGTGGTCTGGGAGCCTCCCCAGGTAATTTTAATGAGCAGATAGGTTTGGGAAGCAACATTTCATGGGGTCACTGTCAGGAAAACATGGAAAATAAACACAAAATTAAATCTGCTCAACACAGAGGCTGGCCTGTGTTGTAACAGACACTACAGAGGGAGGATTATACTGGGGAAGAATGGGAAGGGCTATTTAAAGAATTTCACTGGAACTTTCATAATCTAGACTAAAATGGCAAAATTTTACCCATCAGCAAAACATTTGCAGGTACAGTATGTTCTGAGAGTGTGTCTAAGTTAGGATCAGGAGTGGTGGGGCAGGAGAGAGACTTTGAGAGTACTTTGAGTAGTTGCCAAGCTTCCTGGTCTTCCAGAAAGCTCCTGCTTGGGCTCCAGGATGCCAATGAAGTGCTAGTCCTTTGATAAACCTTCTCCCACTGACCTTAGCATTCTGCCACTGGGATCTTACACCTTACATCTTATCACCCAGTGCTGGTTTCATTATAGAAGTTGGTCTCCCTCACCGGAGTGTGTGCTCTTAGAGGGAAGAAACAATACTTAGTACACTTTTTAAATTATCTCAAGATCCTAGCACGTCTTGACACATTGCAGATAAATGTTTGTTGGACTAAACCACACTGAATTTACATCAACTACTGCCAACAGAAGAACGAAGAAGTGCACGCTTCTTCTAAAGTTCTCAGAACATTCAGAGGCCATTGTAGCTCTCAGAAATCTGGCAAGCAAGACTTGCAATTTTGCTCTACAAGGCACATTGTGAGGAGCGATACTTTGGGTACTTAATTGAATAAATGGCACAACCACCGCTGTCATTAAGAATACTGAATGATGTATTACCAATGCTGAGATCAAGAAAAAAAATGGTCATCCAGGGGAAAAAGCTTAATTAATATCAATTAATTTTCCCTTACAGAAGTAGACTATGTAGAAGTCTTAGGCTTATGAGAAGAATTTGAGAAAATTTTATAGCTCACAGGGATTTGTATATGTTCTGGGAGCAAAAAGCAGGTCCCCAGACCGGTTACTTGGGATTTGTTGAAGATGAAGAACAAAGGGCACTGGCATTTCTGGAAATGTAGAGTCATGGAGGTGGGAATAAAAGAAAGGCAGGTTTTAGAGGGAATAGAGAAAGCTTATAGATTCAAAAGAAATACAATTATAATTGCAGTTGAGCTACATGGTTACACAATAAGCATTACTATTAACTGCCCTCTCTGGAAAGATAGAGTTCTTTAAAAAGCATAATGCAGAAAACATCAGAAAGCAAGTTAACAAAAGCTATTAGGTAAAGTCAGTCAGAAAAAAGGATTCCCTTTTCTTAGCATCTTCCTTCAGATACAAGATAATTATGTTTGATTTATACCTAGGACCAGAAGATAAGAGACTCACCATCTAGTGAAGGTAGGCAAATCATTTCTTTGATCATTGCATTTTTATTTCTAAAACTAAGGTTTGAACCAAGAGAGTGTTTCCCAAGTTTTTTTTGGAAAATTCATCAAGCGTTACTTGAAGAAAATATTCCATGTTCAAATAGGTTTGGGAAATGGTAGAATAATTCAACTATCCAGGTTTATTCCTTCCAGGACTTGGCAGAAGGTAAACTATATTAATTCCAAGAGGGGAATGTCATACGCAGTATTCACCCAACCACAGAATTCTTTGGGAATAGACCATATCAAATGACTAGTGTTTTATAGAACTCGCATTAGAAAATTTTTGATTACAAAGATCTTGCAGATCTTTTTCAGGTCTGTGGATTCCAAATTATGTTCACTTGAAACCAAGGCTGCAAGATAACTCATCAATAGCCAACTAAGGTAATAGTTTGGGAACACAAAGTAGATACAAAATCTCCAATTTCAAAGCAGTTCAAAGACCTCTTTGAAACTGACATTATTCTGTTTATGTATAGAAATTATATATACATTTGTAAATACATATATAATTCCTTCTTTACATATAAGTGTACATAAAACTTATTTATACATACACTTCCGTTTTTTTAATTACTTCAAGCTGCATATCAGCAGGCTAGATTCACTATGTATTTCATAATTAAAATTTATTCTATTTATTAGATATGGCCATCACATCCTAGCCTCTAGGCATGTTTACAACTAAGATAGAGAAAAAGAGACTGTTGATAACATAATGTCTAGAAATCCCCAGCCAATATTTTTTAAAATATCACACAATCTATGTATCATATTATCCTGGTATTCAATGTGAATTCTATCAGTAATTTCTGTGTAGCTGAAATCACACCCTGTGATTTCTCTTCCTTCCTCCTGCACAACTCCCACTATACAAGTTATACACTATAAAACAAAAAATATATGGCCTATTGATGGAAAAGGTAGAAGCCTTCAAATGAGAAACTTATTCATCAAATCAACTTTTTGACCTGAGTCAAAAATCCCTTTAATAACCTAGTGCAAAAAGAGCCTAATTCTGGCTGGGGAAATGTAACAAGGGAAAAAGTGGTAGGAGCAGGCATCTGGGGGCCAGGTGGTCAGCAACTCGGTGAGCTCTTTAACCACTATCTACAGTCGCCTCTACCAAGGTAGCATGGTGCCAAACCCTTGACCTAACGCATTTTATTTCACTTTCTGAGCATCCATACAAGTTAGCTCCTATTATCCACATGTTTTGCTTGATAGATCTGAAGCCATAAAAAGTAAGATTAAATTTCCCAAGTCTCAGACCTAATAAGGGATGGGCCCAGGAACTGCTGCACCCAGGTCTGTCCAAGACCAAAGCTCAATTTCTTCTCCCAGGACTACCATTGACTTTGTGCCAGAAAACCTGGTTTCTGGAAGATTAATTCATTTACATAGAGCTTGTAAGTGGCAGGGCCTGGATGAACCCAGCTCAGAGGCTACCACAGTGTGTTGTCCAAAACTGTGTGGATGACGCACTGCCTCTGATCCAACATCTCCTCCATGCAAGTCCCAGAGACATTTTTGACCGTTTCCCAGAAATGCTTTCCTTCCTCTGCAGAATCCCCCATCTCTTTTTGGATTTGAATGTCTTCTGAAAAGCAGATACAGGTACTTTCCTCACAAATGTCCCACCTTCTGCACTTCCTTTTCCTCTCTCTGACCCCCAAACTGAAGCACTCCAATGGGCTTAGAGAGTCCCAAGTACTCTGAAATTCTACTTGCAAGACTTGTGTCTACCCTACATCCTTCAATACAGATTTCTTTTCCCTGAGGAACTAACTGTACCTGCCTTTCCCAAACTTAGGACTGACCTGCAGGAACCATAGCAGCTTTAAGGTGCCTGAGAAGACAAGAGAGACCCTTCACTCTCTGCTGTTGGCTAGAGAGGGGAGGGAAGAGCAGCTGCCCCAATTAAAGGCTGGATGGGGCCAAGCTCTCGTCACTTGCATTCTGACCATTCTTTCTCCAGACAGAAGACAGAATGTGCTGCCATGGCTAATAATTCCTTGTGTGTGCATTTCTGTCTTGTGCACTTTTCATGTGGTGTTCTTCCCAGTTAAAATATGATCCCGGCAGCTGGGGAAGCTAGAAAAGAGCCAGGAGTTTGGGAGATGTTCAGGATATTATGAGCCCTCTTCTTTTATCCTGCCTTCTCCTGTCTCCCTGTGTGCCTTTCCTTCCAGAACAAGAGAAGCAATTCCAACAAGCAGCAAAAGCCTAAAATTTACTTCATAAATGGCTAGAGGCATCCTCGTATCACCTTCTCCAGCTTCTCTTTTATTTCGGTTCTTCCTACTGACTTTGAGCTCAGCTCAGAGTAACACTGTTAATAATATGTGAACTTAAACCTGTGTCACCTGTATGTGATCTGGTAATGGGGCACAGCTGACGCGGGCACTAAGCACTTAGAAAAGCATCAGCCACAGCTGATCCATTAGAGGTCCACATTCCTGCCTCCTAACCTCTTAAAAATAATAGACTGAGGATGGAGGCAACTACGGGATTGTGAAGAGCTCGTCCTCAAATAACAATCAACTATATTAACTACACTAGGGTCCACACAAACAGCTGACTTAAGGGTATAGTCCTGGACTCCTCTACCCCTATTCCTGAGTTAAAAATAAAGTTCTGTCTATCAGTCACCCTGCATTGATCAAGGGCCCTCTGCCTAGCTCCCTTCATTCTTTCCACCTGCCATGGTAGGAAAATTCAGCTCAGCCACCCTCAGTCTTCCCAGGTCTCTCTCTTCTGTCCTGCTGGAATGAATTGCTGCCTCGCCTATTTTTCATTCTGGCCCTTTTCACACTATGTTCCCTTATTTATATGCTTATCCCCCAGGTGACTTTGAGCTTCTTGAAGTTGGGAACAGTGATTGTCTCTGTCTCGTCTTGATAGACCCAAGAATAGAGATGATAGATGAAAGCGTCTGGGGAAGAATGAATGAAGAGGAACATTTTAGAAACTGCTAGTCTTCAACAAGTTTACCTCCTGGTAGGTAAGACAAGGCAAACAGTGAGATGTGAGACAGGGCAGTAAGTAGTGAGAGTTACAATAAAAAGTAAAAAAGGATGGGATCACTGGACTTGGCTAAGAAGGTAAATAGCAAGCTAGTTAAGAACACAGATAGGAATCAGATGTCCTCAGTTGCAAAAACAGAGGTGAGAACAGCGTGCCAGGGGAAAGTGGTGTCTAGGTCCAAGGCCAGTTGAGAATTGGGAAATTAGAAATATAAGCTTAGGTCCAGATGCCACAGACTTTCAATACCAAACACAAGATTCCAATTTTTTTTCAGTCTAGACATTAGAGTACAGAAGAAATATTCACCTGGTTGTGATATCCAGGGGGAATGCAGCAGGGAGATGCCTCGAAGACTTACAGACTTATAGAAACAGGCTTACATATTAGCCAAGGAAGCCCTTAATAGTTGTTTTAATCAAATGAGATTTTCATTTAAGAAAATGGCAATAGCCGGGCGTTGTGGCGGGCACCTGTAGTCCCAGCTACTTGGGAGGCTGAGGCAAGAGAATCACCTAAGCCCAGGACTTGGAGGTTGCTGTGAGCTGTGTGATGCCACGGCACTCTACTGAGGGCAATAAAGTGAGACTCTGTCTCTACAAAAAAAAAAAAAGAAGAAAAGAAAATGGCAGGATTTAAAAGATCAAAAGAGAAGAACTAACATTCACAGAGAGCAACCGGCACCAGAGCCAGAACTCACAGACCAGAAGGGAATTTACAAATATAACCTCTAATTCAAATTCTTGGAGAGATGCAAGGACATACCATACCTGTAAGTTAAGAGCAGGTTGTTGGTCTATCAGAAAGTAGAATTCATTCTTGATGATTTGCACAAACAGTCCTAAATGAAAGTACCGGCAGCATGAAGGGAACGAATGAGAGATGGTGGGACATCAGAGGACCAGTAACACCAGAAAATTATTACTGTCACAGCTTGCTGAAAGGACAGGAGAAAAAAGAGTGTTACTCAAGGCCAGTGAGAGCCACAGCCACAGAGGCCACGCAGGACACAGTTCCTACTCTCTGGACAAACGCAAAGGGATGAGTGTACTGCGCTCTTTCCCTTCTCACCCCCCTCTCCCAGTGCCCCCACTGCAGAGACCAGCAAGGAAGCTCAGTGGATACAGCATGGGAAAGAGCGGAAATCAAATCTGAAGGAAACAAGGATTAATCAAAGCAATGTTCTATGAAAAAGGAAAAAAATTAGCGTAAGAGGCATGAGGATCCTTGAACATTACGAATATTATTGGTAAAACTAAAATTAAAAAAATATATATACACAAGAAGTATAAGACAAAGTACAGAAAATTTCATAGAGCAAAAATATAGAGAAATGGAAACTATGAGACAAATGCCAGGCCACAGAGAAGGGGGGTCCCAGAGAGAATTCCATGATTACTGAACACCATGGGGATAGTGTTTGGAAATGCTCCAGGGAAAAACACAAACAAAAGGGAAGAAATGAAACCTGATAATTCTTTGGATTTAATAACATGTAATGATAGAGTAGTCAGTTCCTTTTGCCCCTGAGTCCTTGGAGCATAAAGAAACCTGGGACAATCTGTTCTCTTACCACATCAGAAAAGCAGCTTTTTGTTTCAAAAGGTCTGTGGTGAAACACAATTCCATGGCATTAATCAATTTATTTCAATTGAGAGTGAGGCATAATTGAAAGGTTCATATTTCAGAAAAGGCCATGAAAATGTGAAGACATTATTATTTCTAACCTAAGAGAAGACGTGAGAGTTTTCTGCCTGGAACAGTTCAGAAAGGTACAATCAGCCAGCCAGGGCAGGGGAATAGATTTAAAATAGAAAAGTAATGGGGAAAGCGTTTCCATGTTGTGGAGAGAGCAGTGGATGGAAATCTACCCCTCTGGAGCCAACTCTGTTAGGGCACATTTTATCAGGCATTCTGGAAAGTTCAAAAATCTGCATAGTTCTCCTCATTTCCCATAGCTTCTGGGTGGAATTAAGCATTTGTTCCATACACATACATGGATATGGATACGTCTCATCCAATGATACCTATAATTGCAAATTCAACTTCCAGATGAACAGAGATCTAATTATGGACAAAAACATTTATATGCTGCTTTTTAAAATAATAAAAAGAAGAATACTGATGAAAAATACAGCACCCCTCCCACTGATTCATTTATTTATTCAACAGGTATTTATTTGGCATTATTCTATCACAAGCACAGGATTTGGCCCTATATTATTCTGCCCCTTCCAAATGAACCCTGAGCAAGCTCCCCGCTATGAGATTTAAAAACTGGGTTTCAACAGCAATTTGAAAAATTAAAGGCATCGGCTTCCCAAATGTCTAGAAGCTGCCCAGATTCTTCTCTTCTTAATTTATCCCTCATAATTAAGTGCCCCATGCTCTCATGGCAGTCAAAAATAACAAGGACACTTTAAAACCTTTTGACTGACCATTCAATAACTAAATTACGACTATTCAGAAGGAAGCAGTAGTAGTATTTTAATAAAAGAACACTAAATAAAGAAGCTAGTTACAAATCTCTTAATGAAAATGGAGTCAATGGTTTGTTTAATTTGATGGCAGAGTCCACTTTTAAATAATCCAAAAATTGGATTTTGTAAGAAAAAAGATGCAGTCTGCCTCCCAGGCTGTTCTTAAATTTATTTGCACACTTAGGAGACATCAACTCTATGAGACTTTCTTGAATATTTAAATTTGGTTGAAATCTTTGTTCTTTCTTTCTATTAAATGAATATACATAACTGTCTAGCCATCCCCCAGGACATTTATGAAGACATGTCATTAAGATGCTCCATCTTAATGAGATTAGCTTTAGAGTGATGTTTGAATCATTGGATGCTTCATTAGCTGAGATGAAAACAAACTTCAATCTTCTGGTTTCCTCCTTCTAATATTATCTAACAATAATTCAAGTGCTCCAATAATTCCAGGTGACTCAAATTTCATAGAAACTTCTGCAAAAGGTTAAGGGATCACTTTACCTTCCTAAAGGCTTAAGACCAAGTGTGTTTAACCCACTTTGTGTGGCTCCAGCTGAGCGTTATGCATGGAAGGGGATAAGATGATGAAGAAGAATCACCCTGTCTTCCAAACTCTGCATCTAAACTGCAGCACAAGAAACAAGCACTTAAATACACAGAAAGGATACAATACATTTAAAGTACTCAATTAATAAATATTTATATCATCTGTTCTTTGTTATTCAGACTATAGCTTAATATGGAAAAAAGATCTTAGAAACTACCTACATGGTTTCATTTGGTGAAAATTAAATCAATTTAGTTCATATCTTAATGTGGTAACACTTTTTTTTTATTTTAAGAATAATTTAGAAGAAAACAAGCTCAAAAGTTAATATCAAAATAGCAGACACCAAGGAGAAAATGGGTCTTATTGATCCATATGTTAATACTCTAAAATAAATGAAACATTTTTTAAAGGCGTATTCTGCACAGTTGAAGAGAGTCACAAGAAATGTATATACATGTGCCTATATTTATAAAGGCACATTTCCAAATTTTATTTTTTCTACTATTAGGGAAAACTAATTCCTAGGAAGCATATTTTAGATGTCTTCTTGTATATGCTATGTTTTTGGGCATGAAATTAATTATAGGCAAATGAAAATGCTAAAAAGAAGAGGGTGGTTTAGGATCTGATCTTCAATATTATCTCAAAGGACACTGTCACAGTATGTTGGTTCTGGTTTCCATGCATCTGAAAATATTCTTTCACCTATCATTTGTATGTAGCTGAGGAGCAAGCATACTAGTAGTCATGCTTGACTTTTGTTTTTAGATTACAAACTTATATGGCATGTTGTTGTACTGAATAGTGTAAGCAAATGTAACCCAATGGTACATATTTCTGTATCTAAACACAGGAAAGGTACCCAATGCACATGTGGTCTGTTCTTGACCAACACGTGATTGTGCAGTGCATGACCACATATGAACACTTTCTGATTAAAAAAATAATGTGCATATTCACTAAGTTAATTTGCAGGGATAAATTTCTCTTTCCTGGAAATGTCACAGCCAGTGCTTACAGTTTGGTTAACATAACACTACATAAACCCACAGCCAATATTGTATTGAATGGAGTTAAATTGAAATCATTTCCACTTAGATAAGAAACTAGGCAAGGTTGCCCATTGTCTTCATTGCTCTTCAACATTGTAATGGAAGTTTTAGCCATTGCAATTAGGGAAGAAAAGGCGATCAAGGGTATCCACATAGGATCAGAAGAGATTAAACTTTCCCTCTTAGCAGATGATATGATTGTATATTTGGAAAACACCAGGGACTCTACTACAAAACTTTTAGAAGTGATCAAGGAATACAGCAGCATCTCAGGCCACAAAAGCAACACCCATAAATCTGTAGCCTTTATATATACCAACAATAGTCAAGATGAGAAAACAGTCAAGGACTCTATCCCTTTCACAATAGTACCAAAGAAGATGAAATATTTGGGATTTTATCTAACAAAGGATGTGAAAGATCTTTATAAAGAGAACTATGAAACTCTAAGAAAAGAAATAACTGAACATGTCTACAAATGGAAAAACATATCATGCTCATGGCTGGGAAGAATCAACATTGTTAAAATGTTCATACTACCCAAAGCAATATACAATTTCAATGCAATGCCTATTAAAGCTCCATTGACATATTTTCAAGACCTCGAAAAAATAATACTTCATTTTATATGGAATCAGAAAAAACCTCGAATAGAC
>CAUYRH010090918.1:0-50784 GCA_963574655.1 Perodicticus potto
GTGGCATCACAGCTCACAGCAACCTCCAATTCCTGGGCTCAAGCGAGTCTCCTGCCTCCGTCTCCCAACTAGCTGGGACCACAGGCGCCCGTCACAACACCCGACCATTTTTGGGTTGCAGCCGTCATTGTCGTTTGGCGGGCCCGGGCTGGATTTGAACCCGCCAGCTCAGGTGTACGTGGCTGGCGCCTTAGCCCGTTGAGCCACAGGCGCCAAGCCGCTTCCCTAGTCTTAAAGTGACGAAACTCTTACTAATTTATTTTGGAGGGTAGATTTCAGCATGAAAGAAGATGGTAAACGGAGGGAAGGATATTATGGTGTAATTTTGACCTACCAAATTCTTCCATAGAAATCAATGGCTTCTTTTTCTTTTCCCTTTTATTTTATGGGGAAACAGAACCTAATCCTCCTATTGATGAAGTTATCAGCACACCAGGAGTAGTGGCAAGGTTTGTGGAATTCCTCAAACGAAAGGAGAATTGTACACTGCAGGTGGGAACAATTTTCATTTCTTGCCTCATAAACATTCCTTTGAAAACTTAGATTTTCTGTACAAATTTGTTACTTATTTTAGCTTATATAAAGGATTACATTTGTTTATATTGATATTCTTGACAACTACATTGCAAGCTTGTAGTTTTCTTAACACAAAGGCCTTGGCTATACTCTATAATTCTTGTTAGATTTAATCATTTCAAATGTCTTACAATGTTTCATGGGGAAATGTTTGCAGTAGTGGAGCCATTATAGATAGGAACTATATATATGAGCTATATAAAATTTGGTTTTGAGGAAGTTTTAGATTATACTTGTTGGATTTCTTGGCATGGTATAACATGGGCTAAATCAGAGACTCACTAATTCCCAAACCTCCCCGATCCTAAAAAAGTTGGCAAAGAGATAACCTTTTCAGAAATCTGTGTACTTATTACTGTCAATTTTTTAGGCTTTTACTAGTGTACTATATAGGGATTCCAAGAGGAAATTCTGCAGCCTCTATATTGATTAATTTTCACAATGTAAGGAACCACCTGTCACTGACTGTCATCCTCAGAGTATAAAGAAATTTTAAATGCTACTTTTTTCCTGAATAAAGTTGGGGTTTTAGTAAACTTGGTGATTTTTCATTGGTTAGACTTCCTTGGAGTAGCCAACTGAATCACTGTCTTTATTATTAACAAATACTGGTGATCCTTAAGTTCTCATTTATTTATATGATCTAATCTGCAGAGCCTGAGCCCATTAGAAAGATTCTGCAACTATAATAATTGGTTAGATGCCAAGTAGTTCACAAAAAAGTGATTATTTTTCCAAGTAAATATTTGACAATTAGAAGTTAATCGTAAAGATCTCAACACACACATCACCACCTTATTTGTGTGCTTTTGTGTTAGCTGGTGCCATGTAGGGACTGGGGCTTTTTTTATAAATGATAGTCCCTATCCCCAGGTTCATTACTATCCAAACCATTGTAGATTAGTTGTAAAGATTGATAATTTGTCTTGATATTTTCTCTTCTTTTCCCTTCCTCCTCCCCCTTCTTCTTTTACACTCTCTGTTGCAGTGATGAGTTCCTTCCAGAGGAAAAATAAGAAATCCAGAAAAGGTAGAGTACTTCATTGTCCCATCAATTTTTCTTCTCCAGTTTGACATTTACCAATTCCTGTGTTCATTTGAATTAAGATTCTGTTTTGCTAGCTGCCTCCTGGATTGTTATTCTGGTCCCCATCTAAGGCCAGGAATATCAGACACCTGAAAAAGAATCATGTTCACCCTGAGAGCAGGGAAGAGAGAGACTTTTCTCAGAATAAAGGAAATCCAGACAACCAACACTGCAGAGAACAGAACCTGAGCCCCTAAGCAACTTGCCAAGACAGCCAGAGGGACCAAACGAGAAGCTTTACTGCAGTTTATCATTTGAAATGCTTTGTAGGAAGAGGGAGGTAGGGAAAATTATCATTTTGTTCATGCTAAAAAATGTTTTGTCCTATTGGGAGTGAGCGTAATTGAAAGGTATTGAATCAACTCCTTGTTCTAACAGTCTTTAATACGTGGTTGCAGGGCCTAGTTCCCTAATGCATTAAAGAGAGATGGTTTAACCTTTCAGACTAAAAATGAGAAAAGAGAGAAATGAATCTTTCTGCATCTCTTAACATTCCCCTATAATCCCTGAAGAGAACAGAGAATGTTTTTAGACAGTGCCCTCTTCTGGCTAACACATGTAAATGCTACAGATTTTTTTTTTTTTAAATTTAGTACTCAGTAATCCTGTAATTTATATTTTAACATATCCGAAGATGAAAGCCTTCAGAAATCTCCAGTTTGCTCTTGTCTAAATCCGCAGATTCCACCCTTGTGAAAAACTAATAATTAGGCCGAAAGACAGCAAAATGATTCCTCTGGAAGTGACCATCTTGTGATTTTTCACCCTAGCTATTGTAAGACTCTGAGAAATAACCCACCTGTTCCTTAACCTAAGCATCAGCTTCTCCAGCTTTTCTCCTGTGCTCACTTAAGCACAGAATGGTGTTCTCTCTCCAGTGTAACTAATGGGTAACTTTGTCCACCTGAGAAGCAGGAGGGTCAAGTATATTGAGAGAGACCTTAAAGCCAAGAGACTTTATGCTCTGCCATGTCTGCAGATAGTGAGAAAGACATGGCTTTGGAAAGCTTGGAGGATATTCCTTCGTCTTCTGGGAAAGCACTAAGACCTGATACTCTCTCCCCAATGTACTTCCTAGAAATATGGCTTGAATAAGGCTTTTGCCATTTCTGTTCCCAAAACTATATGGTATGAAGAGGAAATAAATAAGAGGAATAGTCTCACTGATAAATCCTGCGAACGAAAATAAATAAGAGGAATAGTCTCACTGATAAATCCTGCGAACGAACTTAATTTCTTCATTCCACAGATAGAGAACTATAAATCTTAGTGAAGGGTCTCTTTAATTTCTTTCTGGCTTCCCAAATCAATGAGGCACCTCAAACCAGGGATACAAAAATGCCTGGGCACTGCCACCAGTGTGGGTACTCAATTGCCCTCACTGTGAGTGAGAATGGGTGGAATCTAGGATTTAGAAGCAAATAGTGTCATTTGTGTAAGAATGTTCTCAAGCTTAGTGACATCTAGGTCTCACATATACTGGAGCCCTTGTCATAACACTGATCTGGTTTATGGTATGTTCTGTGAGTCCATACTGTTCTGAAATATTACATTCCCAACTCTTCTTATAAAAATTATAAAAGTAGCTAGAAATAAGTAAACTGCCTCCTACTTCCAGACATTGGACAGGTTCTCCTCTAAAACTTATAAATTTGAATTAAATTGGCTTAGTTTCCCTATCCTGCCTGTCTTGTTCCCTCTAAGAACTTAATGTGATAAACTGCAGTAAGCCTCATTTTCCTATGTCTTCTCCCATCTTCATTGATCTCTCTGCCTTTCCTAAATGGTTGCTTAGATGACTCAGGCACTGTTCTCTGCAGAGTTTGATATCTGGATTTATTTTTCTGATGTGAGCCTTTCTTTTCACTTGCTCTCCAGGTGAGCCTGGCATTTGCTAGGAACCAGAGTGGAACCGGCAAAGTGGCCAGCAACAGAGTCCTGATCCAAATGGAGAAAGGGAACCAGGCGTACCTCAACCTGGAGTGGGAAACTTGATAGGAGGTCAGAAGTACTTCAGCTTTGGATTCTCAATTTCCTTATATAAGGAACTGAGCGCCTGAAGGTAGAGACTGAGAAAGGGGAGAGAGAAAACATCAAACCTTCAGTGTGCAGATTTTAGTTGTAGCCTTATTTAGCAAGTTCTGGACAGTGAAAAATAATAGTGCAAATACAATTTATAAGAAATTATAGCGGCATGATAGCTTGTTTCTTTTCTGACACCATTCTTGGAATATTAAGAATATAGTAGTTTAAAACAATGAAAAGGAGGGAGAGATTATAGTCATTTTGGCCGCCATTTGTTACTTCAGGAGATACGGTTTCTTGCATACTTTATAGTAATAAACGTAACTGGCAATTATTCTTTTGCTAAGATGTACTAATCTCTGATTTTTTACCACCCATGTTCAGGCTGTTGCTCACCTGTTTTTCATTTTCTTTATCATACATTTTCACTCTACTTATTTTGCTCGCCATTTTATTTACTTCAGTGGCTTCTGGAATTTTTTCTATGAGATTTTTGGTGCTCAACTCATGAAATAGCATTTTGAATGCTGGCCCAAATTAGTATTCTAAGTAATTTTTTTCACTAAGAACTCCTGAATTACCATTTCTTGTGCATCAAAATCTTACTGCAGTCTTTTTTCTCTTTGATACAGGTAGATATGTGTGCTGACCTTACTTATTCTTTCCAGATTGCTTTTCCTCACAGTTTTTATTTCTTTGACTTGATCTCTGTAGTATATGATGGCTATTTGTTGAACTTTAAGCCTACCTTCTGATAGGATTGGTTTGCTTCTTTACTCATCATGTGACTTTGGTTTACTAATTAATTTTTTTCTAGTAAGCAAAAGATACAGTATTTTAGATGAACTAGGTTTTATATTTGATAGTATAAATGATCTGGCCCACTATTATTTGAAATTTGTTGCCCTACTTACCAAAATTATGGTATTCCAGTGTTACTGGTATTGTTCATAGAGAAAAACTATGTCTGGGTTTCATAGGATATCATATTAGGAGGCTATAAACTTGTACTTCTCTTTAACTGGCTTTGTAAAGTTACTCAAATCAGTAATCTTGATGGATCTTTTCCTAATAGTTCAGAGGTATCTTACTTCTCTGGGTTGTTATGAGGATCTGAGAGTGTGTGAATAATGCTTTGAAAATATAAAATACAATACAGATGTAAAGTTTTAATTCAGACAGATTGAAAGGGTTTGAGCATTGCTTTCATAGTAATTTAATTATAGAGATGAATGTATAGTTTTTATTTCATGATATTTGGGTTTTGATCTACAAGTCTCCTGAATATTTGTTGTAACGAAAAAGTTATCAGATGGGATATATTTTCTCTCTCTCTCTCTCTCTTTTTAAGAGACAGAGCCTTAGTTTGTCGCCCTTGGTAGAGTACTGTGGCATAGCAGCTCACAGCAACCTCTAGCTCCTGGGCTCAGGTGATTGTCTTGCCTCAGCCTTCCTAGTAGGTGGGACTACAGATGCCCACCACAGCATCCAGCTGTCTTTTTTACTTTTTTTGAGACGGAGTCTCACTATGTCGCCCTCAGTAGGTTGCTGAGGCATTACAGCTCACAGCAACCTCTTGGGCTTAAGTGATTCTCTTGCCTCAGCCTCCCAAGTAGCTAGAAGAACTACAGGTGCCTGCCACAGTGCCCAGCTATTTTTTTGTTGTAGTTGTTGTTTGGCAGGTCCAGGCCAGGTTTGAACCCACCAGCCCCCATGTATGTGGCCCCCGCTCTAGCTGCTGAGCTACAGGCGCTGAGCCAATATATTCTCACTTTAACTGTGGTACTCTTAGTCTGGGCCTCTCTGCCACTGTAATGTCAATGTCCAGTGAGGCTGTCAAACCACTTTATCTCACTCATGTATATCACTTTTATAGTTTTCTTTGAACATATCCTTTAATGTTTTCTACTATGAGCCAGCACCTGTGGCTCAGGAGGTAGGCCCCGTATACTGAGGGTGACGGGTTTGAACCTGGCCCCGGCCAAACTGCAACAACAACAAAAAAATACATTTTCTATTATGAATTTGCTGTCATTCACATGACTTTGGATTGTGCTAAATTAGATTGTCCATTTCGTCTATCTTCTTCCACCCCCAAAGATTGATGATTTAGTTTTCTTTCTTTTTAATTTTTTCTTTTTTTTAGAGCAGAGTCTCTCTTTGTCACTCTCAGTAGAATGCTGTGGCATCACAACTCATAGCAGCCTCCAGCTCTTAGGCTTAGGTGATTCTCTTGCTTTAGCCTCCCAAGTAGCTGGGATTACAGGCACCCGCCACAATACCCAGCTATTTTTTTGTCGCAGTTTGGCCAGGGTCAGGTTTGAACCCACCAACTTCGGTATATGGGGCTGGCGCCCTACTCACTGAGCCACAGGTGTCACCCAGATCATTCAGTTTTCTTTTCTTTTCTTTTTTTTTTGTTTTGAGACAGAGCCTCAAGCTGTCACCCTGGTAGAGTGCCATGGCATAACAGCTCACAGCAACCTCCAATTCCTGGGCTCAAGCGAGTCTCTTGCCACCATCTCCCAAGTAGCTGGGACTGCAGGCGCCCACCACAACGCCTGGCCATTTTTTGGTTGCAGCCGTCATTGTTGTTTGGCCGGCCTGGGCTGGATTCGAACTCGCCAGCTCAGGTGTACGTGGCTGGCGCCTTAGCCCGCTGAGCCACAGGCGCCGAGCCTCATTCAGTTTTCTATATGACAGTTGCCTTTTAATTAATCAGAAGCTTAGAAAAATCACAGGCATATCTTTTGATGATCTGTTACTGATCTCTAATACACATACAATTGAAGTTTTTTTAAATTACGTTTTTTGTTAGATAATATATGTGCTATAAGGCCAAACAAAGTACATTGGCTTTCCAGTGAAACGTTTTTCCCATCCTTGTGTCCCAGTCATCCAGACCTCTTCCTAAAAAGAGGCAAAAAGTATTTACAGTTTCTTATGATTCCTTCTAGAGATAATCTGTACAGTCAGTAAATTAATGCATATATTCTCTTTTAACTCTTAGAAAATAGAGTATGATACCATACAAATGTACACTCTTTGTGGGTTTTTTTTTTCCCCATTTCTTTTTTGGATAATCCTTCCATATCATTCATATCAGTGTATAAAATACTTCCTCAGTATTTTTATGGGCTCTTGTCAACTCTGTCTTGATCTGAAATTTTAAACACACTGAATATTCTTCTGGCTAAGGTATTTCTTCTGGGAATCTTTTTTTAGCATTAATAATAGTATTCAAGTAATTGATTATGTTTGAATAATCTCAGGCTCTTTTGTTTATGTACAGAAGACATTGTTATAAGTGAACAAACTTTTAAGTTCCAACAAGATAATGAAATTTATTTTTATCTTTATAGTTTGAATCAGCCTGGGTACTGACAAATATTGCTTCAGGAAATTCTCTTCAGACCCGGATTGTGATTCAGGCAGGAGCCGTGCCCATCTTCATAGAGTTGCTCAGCTCAGAGTTCGAAGATGTCCAGGAACAGGTAAAAAATAAAACAAACAAAAAACGCAGATGAATGAATTAAGTTTTTCTCTCAGTCACATTTAGGACCTAAGTTTTACTACTTGGCTGTGACTAATCCAGTGTCCAACCTTTTGGCTTCTTTGTGCCACAAAATTGCCTTGAGCCACACATTTAATACACAAACACTCACAAAAACTGATGAGCAAAAAAAAAAGATCCACGCATATTTTTGTGATATCTACCACCACAGATGAGCAAGAACTTCTCACATAATCCACATATGGGCCACAGGTTGGAGCCCCCTTAGTGACTGTAGGCACAGTTTCTTCTAGAACAGTCTTCCTTTTCTGAACCTGAAATTCCTTAAGCCTGATAGGTGTACTTTTCAAAGGCCATATAAGCTGTTACTAATAGAGGTTTTTTAAAATAGAAATATCAAATGTTATTTGAAGTAGCATGTCTTTGCTACTTTTATGCAGAAAAGGACAGAAAACATGAATTTATTATTACTACCAACTTTATCAGTAAATCACTGCTAAGTGATTTTGATTTCTTCCCCCCACTCCCCAGCGCAAGTTATGTAGAGCAAAGAGTATGGTTTTCTTTTACAATTTTATTGCGCTATAATTGACATACAATAAAACTGCATATATTTATAATGCACAATTTGGTAAGTTTTGACATATATTGTATACTCATGAAGCCATCATCATAATTAAGATAATTACGTCCCTCACCCTTAAAAGTTTAGGAAAGTTGGCTCGGTGCCTGTGGCTCAAGGGGCTAAGGCGCCAGCCACATACACCTGAGCTGGCCGTTTGAATCCAGCCCGGGCCCGCCAAATGATGACGATGGCTGCAACCAAAAAATGGCCAGGCGTTGTGGCGGGCACCTGTAGTCCCAGCTACTAGGGAGGCGGAGGCAGGAGACTCGCTTGAGCCCAGGAATTGGAGGTTGCTGTGAGCTGTGATGCCACGGCACTGTATCCAGGGTGACAGCTTGAGGCTCTGTCTCAAAAAAAAAAAAAGTTTAGTAAAGTTACCGGCATTTTGATTGCTCTTAAATTCTTTGTTCACTGTTTTCTCTCATAAGCAAGTATAAAATACATTTTTAATCAGCTGGGTGAGCCATCTGAATCTCTGTTGTATGTCAACAGCTGTGTGAAATGTTACTAGGTGGTGAGGATGTCATCCCCTAAGATAAAGAATATAAGATTTGTTCTTCTCATTAATAAACTTAATACTGTGAATGCTCACATTTCTTTCTGTTTATTGTATACTTACTATATATATATATATTTTTTTTTTTTTTTTATTTTTTTTTTTTATTTTTTTTTTTTTTAAGACAGAGTCTCACTTTATCGCTCTTGGTCCAGTGCCGTGACATCACAGCTCAGAGCAACCTCCAACTCCTGGGCTTAGGCAATTCTCTTGCCTCAGACTGCCGATTAGGGGGGACTACAGGCGCCCGCCAGAAAGCCCGGCTATTTTTTTGTTGCAGTTTGGCCAGGGCTGGGTTCAAACCCACCACCCTCAGTATAGGGAGCTGACGCCCTACCCTTTAAGCCACAGGTGCCATCTTATTGTACACTTTAGAATATAATTTTTCTTCTATTTCATTTGACTCCTTGATGAGTGATATTAGCGGTAAATTAATCGTTAATTTCCTTGTAGATAATGTTAATTAACTATTACTGTTTTATAAAATGTTACTGTGATATGCTAGCATCTTTTCTGAAAGAATTATGAGTGAATTAAACTATGTAACTGTCATTAATGAATAATTCCTTCACAGGCAGTCTGGGCTCTTGGCAACATTGCTGGAGATAGTACCATGTGCAGGGACTATGTCTTAGACTGCAATATCCTCCCCCCTCTTTTGCAGTAAGTTTCTTCTTCTTTTTTTTCTTTGTTTGTTTTTTGAGTAGTAAGTAATACAAACATGGGAGATTGATAAGAATGCGTTGCCTCTATGGAAATCATTTCTAATTTCCTGGTGTTATTTTTCATTTTAAATACTTTTAGTTTTTCAGATCATTTCTTTAAGCATTGTATCTTATTCCAGTGCCAAAATTTTGAATTATTTATATTAGAATAAAGTTTTATTTTGGAAAAAAAAAATACTATTTGATGACATCTGTTGATCAAAAGCATTATTTAGTATTTATTTTATGCCATCAGAGAATTAATGTCTTTTAAGTGATTTACCTTTGTACCATCATGCTTGTAGGTTATTTTCAAAGCAAAACCGCCTGACCATGACCCGGAATGCAGTATGGGCTTTGTCTAATCTCTGTAGAGGGAAAAGTCCACCTCCAGAATTTGCAAAGGTGAGGACTATGCTTGTGGAAAATTGGCAGAAAAAAGTGCAATTAAAAGAGTATAACAGCCAATGTTGAGGTGAACAGGAGGATAATTTTTGAAAAAATGTAAAGAGTTACAATTTTTATCTGTTCCTAGAGAAAAGATATAATTGTATCTTTTTTTGTAGTTGTTCTTGGTGTAATTTGGAATCATTTATCAATGCTTGTAAAGGCTCCAAATTCATCTTAAAATCTTAGCATTTTTTTGTTTATGACAAAGTATCTAAAATATGGAAGACTTTCCTAGCTTTGGCTTTTGTGAAAGTCCCTTTACATCGTCGGTCCACAAGGAATGTGTGGTGACAAAGGAATCTCACTTCAAGAATTGATGTATATAAAACTTTGCTCCTAAAATGATATTTTTTGAACTCTGGCCACCTTATTAAATTATTTTTAAGACACTGACAGTGGTTCTGAAAGATGGAAATGCCATTTGGTACATCATCTCTAAAGGTATAAATCACCCTAGAAGTCACTAAGTATATGCCTGCACCTTCTTTAGCATCTTACCACTTTGGCTTTTATTCTATTGAATTTCATAATACTATCTTTCTTTTACAGGTTTCTCCCTGTCTCAATGTCCTTTCCTGGTTGCTGTTTGTCAGTGACACTGATGTACTGGCTGATGCCTGCTGGGCCCTCTCATATCTATCAGATGGACCCAATGATAAAATTCAAGCTGTCATTGATGCAGGAGTATGTAGGAGACTTGTGGAGCTGTTGATGTAAGATATCTTTAACAAAGTGTGTCTTTTACCTCTCATGTTAGTTCTCTGGGTGCTAAAACTTACATAATAATTGCTTGGAAATTATATTGACTTGTGCTTTGTGGTACTGTCTTTTGTTATTTATGTTGATATCATATCTTTTTGTTTGTTCTGTTTCTTTGAGGTGTATAAAGAACCTTTCTTCTGCTGTTAGCAGTCTTTCAGCAGAAACATTTGGAAAATTGTGATGTATATAGTTCCAGGCTCATATTGAATGATGTGAGATCAACCACTGGACTTAAAAAGGCATTTTGTCCTTAGTCATTCCTTATCTGTCTGCCTCATTTGGAGCTTGCTTAGAATTGTGTCAGACATCGAATATTTACTTTTATCTCTTTGTGATGCCTTTGATGATCTAGTGAGTGGAAGATTTACTCTTGGCATAAATATTGAACCTGTATTCAAAATTTAAGATAATTCTATAGAAGAAAAAAGCAGAATGATATCGTAATGGGGAAATGACACAATTACCAGCAACATGAAATTTAAATGAAGTACAAATTAGATGCTAGAAGACATTATCCCAAATGTGACTTGTGGAATGGATTAGATAAGTATAATTTATGGAACACAAAACTCTGACATCATAGATGGCCACAGACTGGATGCAGGTTGCTAGTGTGGTGCTATTATGATGCTCTAGGAGTCAGAAGATCATTCAACATCAGGAAAGAAGTAGTGTTTTGCATTCCTTAGTCATTAGACTAGTGGTTCACAACCTGTGGGTCGCAACTCACAGGAACTGTATTAAAGGGCTGTGGCATTAGGAAGGTTGAGAACCACTGCACTAGACTATTGTATATTTCAACCAGTTCTTTTTAGTTATCAAGTTTTAAATGTGAAGGAACTGGTCTATGTTTGAGAAGAGTGATTGATCTCACTAAATGGAAGAGAAAAAATAGGACCTTTAAGGAAAATTTAAGGTTGTTGACTTATTTGGCCCAAATCAGTATTTAGTACCTGTCTTGAAATATATGAAAAGGGCTTTGTGGAAGGTTTTATGTATTAAACTTAAAAGTATTACCTAAATGTTAATCTGTTTGCTCTTCATTGTCTCAGCAACCCAGTAAAGAGGAAATGAAACCTGTATTACAGAATGAGAGGAAAAAATTGGAATCTAGGTGCTAGAATTACTGGGAATGATTACTAGGAAATATTTGTAGGTTTCTTTTTTTTCCTCTTTTTTTCAGAAATACTAAATAAAGGGAAAGACAGTTCTTCTAGGGAATACCAAAGATTGTGTCATCGTGATAGGTTTCCCTTAATAACTACCATAGGTACTTTCCCTACGACATCTTTTTTTTTTTTTTTTTTTTTTGAGGGGGGGTATTCATTGAGGGTACAAGAAACCATGTTACCACTGATTGCATTTGTTGGGTAAAGTCCCTCCCTACCACATCATTTCTTTTGGATTTTGGCTCTAAGGAAAAGAGACAAAGGATAAAATTGTTGCCTCTAACATTTCTTGTTACCATTGCAGGCATAATGATTATAAAGTGGTTTCTCCCGCTTTGCGTGCTGTGGGAAACATTGTCACAGGAGATGATATTCAGACACAGGTATGAATAAGTGGTAACTGTTTTTGCTTCCTGGAGCCCAATTCATTTAGCTGCATGATCATGTTTCTGTTATACTTGTTTAGCTCCATATTATTGGGGGATGTTGATAACTTTGTTTCACTGATGTTTAAAAATGTTTGGGTGGCGCCTATGGCTCTAAGTAGGGCACCAGCCCCATATTCCGGAGGTGGCAGGTTCAAACCCAACTCCAGCCAAAAACTGCAAAAAGAAAAAAAATGTTGGCTTAGGTGCTCAGCGGCTAGGGTGCCAGCCACACACACCAGAGCTGGGGTGGGGGGTTCGAACCCAGCCTGGGCCTGCCAAACAACAATGACAACTACAACAAAAAAATAGCTGGGTATTGTGACTGCTGCCTGTAGTCTCAGCTACTTGGAAGGCTGAGGCAAGAGAATCGCATAAGCCCAAGAGTTTGAGGTTGCTGTGAGCTGTGATGCCATGGCACTCTTCCAAGGGCGACATAATGAGACTCTGGTCTCACCAAAAGAAAAAAAATGCTGGCTTACGCATCTACTCTCAATACCTTCAGTTATCTCTGACTTGACCTTTTCCTTGCAGCAATTTTGGATTCTCCTGTAATAGTGACCTTTTCTTTTGATAATGCAGGTTTGTTTCCCTCCTACTTGACAGGGTTCTTGTGAGCATCAGTAGCCTCTAGTAGCATCTTTTCTCTGTCTCTATCATCTTATTATCACCATCTGATAGCTTCTTCCTTTTGTATATGGTAAGTCTCCAATGTGAGGAAGATCCTTCCTTCCTAGTTTCCAATGTCATTCGCTACTCCATTCAACTTCTATATCAAGACACGTTCACAGTGCATTGTCCTAGCCATTTTTCTTCTTGATGTCTCAGATGTGTTGATGACATCTTTAAATTATCTTCCTAGGCTTCTGTGATGTTGAAATATTTTGGTTCTTCTCCTCATTGACCATTTATTTCTCCTAGCAAACTTTTTCTATTCCTGTTCCGTCTCTTTTGCGGGCATCCTGCAGGAGGCAAGCCTTCAAACTCATTCATAGATCTTACTTCTAACTTCAGCTATGTTGCCCTTGTGTGCATAGATTGAGAAGGTGGAGTTAGGTTTTAGCCTTAGCTCTTTCTTAACCAACTTGACTTTCAGCAGAACATTGAATGTCTTCATTTCTCTGATCACTAAATTAAGAACATTGGGTTTGTTCTCTTAGATGTCTTCCAACTCTTAATTTATTTACTTTGAATTCATCTGTACACAGGTGAACTCATTTTCCCTTGTATAATCTGAACCTCTGCTTATATTCCCTACCTCCAAAGGGCACCAACAGTTGCCCAAGCCAGAAACCTGGACACCAGCTTGATCCTTCCCTCTCCTCCACCTCTGTCATCACTCACTAAGTCCTGTTACTTCACCTCTTCTTATCCGTTGCAGTACTTAGTTCAGACATTTCAGATAAAGAAAGGAGAACAAAAGAATACATAAATTTGATTATATTTGCATAAAATTTCTTTGGAAAATTACACAGGAAGTAATAACATTGGTGGTTTCTGAGGATGACTGGGTGGCTGAGGTATAGGAATAAGAAGGAGGCTTTAAACTGTATAGTTCTTTATTCCTTCTGAATTTTTAAGCCATATCAGTGTATTAGCTTTACAAAAACAAAATTTCTCTCCCATGTTCTATGTACTTGACATGTTTGTTCCTTTAATTAGCTTATGATCACTCTTCACTCTGATCGTTAACACTTACTTTATTCTCTCCTCATGTAACGTGTACCTAAATCCTCCGCTCCTCCTCTGACCACCACCTTCACATATATCCACATTGTCACACTAATATTCTCTCATTCTTTGAGTCTTGGTATAAAATTACTTCTCTGAGAAGCCTTGTTTGACCCCATACCCTTAAGGTAGGTGCTGCTGCTTTTATTTCATCCATTAGAGCACTAATCACACTGTATTGTAACTGTCTAATCATTAGATTGTACGGTTCTACAAGTGGACTATGTCAATTTTGATCCTTTCTGTGCCTCTACAATCTATTACTTCCTGGAACAATATATAGGGTCTCAATATTTATTGATGGAATGAAGTTCCTCATCTGTATATCTAATTCCAACCTATCTCAAGTTCCATTCCCATATCTCTAATAGCCTCTTATATTTCTGCTTTATATCTTATATTTTTTTCAGTGTATCTTCTTCACCCAACAAAGCAAGTTCAAGTCTCTTTTTTAACCATTTACATTTCTTTATTTCTTTTTAATTTAATTAAAAAAAGACACTTGCACTTGAATGTTTATAGCAGCAGAATTCATAATCGCAAAGATGTGGAAACAACCCAGGGCGGCGCCTGTGGCTCAGTGGGTAGGGCATCCGCCCCATATGCCGAGGGCGGGGGGTTCAAACCCGGCCCGGCCAAACTGCAACAAAAAAATAGCTGGGCGGGGTAACTGTAGCCCCAGCTACTGGGGAGGCTGACACAAGAGAATCACCTAAGCCCAAGAGTTGGAGGTTGCTGTGAGCTGTGTCACACCACGGAACTCTACAGAGGGCAATAAAGTGAGACTCTGTCTCTGAAAAAAAAAAAAAATGTGGAAACAACCCAAGTGCCCATTGACACGTAAGTGGATTAATAGAATATGGTATATTACTATTCATTCATTAAAAAACGGTGATCTAGTATCTTTTGTAACAACCTGGGTAGAACTAGAGACCATTCTTTTAAGGATCATAATAATAAATAAACAAATACCACATGTACTCAGTACTAAATTAGAGCTAGTTGAACAACACTTAATGTGCACATAATGGAAGTAAAACTCAACAGAAATCAAATAGGTGGGAGGAGGAAGGAGGAGTTGGGTAAATTCACTCCTAACTGGAGCAATACACGTAACTTTGGGTGAAGAGCATACTTAAGACTTTGACTTAAAATGACAAAAGCAATTTATATAACTAAAATGTGTGTACCTCTATAATCTGAATTTTTTAAAAAATTAGAAGATATTTCATTAAATCATGTTATATGAAAGGAAAAATACCAAATTAAACATACATATCCATTGTAACTATAACAACCATATATAGATAAAGCTAGGAAAAGGACAGATATACAAATGTTTCTAGTTAAGATCAACAGACTTAAAGTGAATTATCCTGTAAAGTTGTTGAAACATTTTAAAACTTCAATATTGCTATAAAGAGATTTTCTTCACAGGGCATTGAATTGACTTATGGAAAAATAATTATTTTCTGCCTTCCTATCCTGGACAGATGACAGTGTTTCCTTTTAGGAATATAAACTTTAACAAGCTATATTTTGATAGAAAGATAAAAGACCACAAGCAAATGATGGACAAAGTAGTTTACATCCCTCTAGGGACTATGGCAAAGAATGTTTCCTAGTTAGTGAGCAGAAAGGAGCTGTGAGGTCCTAGCCACTGCCAGAAAGTAATATCAGAAGTAGAACTAGAGAGGGTAGAATTGTGTCCTCTGAAAAGATAGGTTGAACTTCCAAAGTTCACCATACATAGGAAAATTAAGATTCATATTTTATAAGTGATAAAATTATAAATTTTTTAAAAAATATTTTAACTTAATATTTATTAAATAACAACTGCATTTATGGGGTACAATGTGATGATTTGATATACAGTGTGGAATGCTTAAACTGATTAACATAACCATCAGTTCACTTACTTATTTTTTCTGATAAGACATTTATAATATACTCTTAGTTGTTTTAAAATATACCCTTGTATTGTGCACATTAGGTGAGATCCCACCAGTTTCCTCCTTCTACTTGCCCTCCACCTTTTCCCCTCTACTCCCTTCCTTCTTTCTGGACTATATTTGTGTTTTATCATTCGTATGAAATGTGTAAGTGATAATATATTGGTTTCATAATAGTATTGAGTACATTGGATGCTTTTTTTTTCCATTCTTGAGATACTTTACTAAGAAGAATATGTTTAGCTCCATCCAGGTAAATATAAAAGATTTCAGGTCTCCATCTTTTTTATGGATGCATAGTATTCCATGGTGTACGTATACCACAATTTGTTAATCCATTCATGGGTCAGTGGGCATTTGGGCTGCTTCTGTGACTTGGCAATTATGAATTGGGCTGCAACAAAAATTCTGGTGCAGATGTCTTTGTTGTAAGATGATTTTTGTTCATTTGGATAGATGCCTAGTAATGGAATTGTAGGATCAAACAGTAAGTCAACTTTTAGTTCCTTGAGAATTCTCCATACTTCTTTCCAAGAAGGTTGTATTAGTTTGCAATCCCATCAGCAGTGTAGAAGCGTTCCCTTCTCTCCACATCCACGCCAGCATCTGCAGTTTTGGTATTTTGTCAAGAGAGCTCATCATGCTGGAGTTAATTGATATTTCTTTCTTTCTTTCTTTTTTTTTTTTTTTGTAGAGACAGAGTCTCACTTTGTCACTCTTGGTAGAGTGCTGTGGCGTCACAGCTCACAGCAACCTCCAGCTCTTGGACTTAGACGATTCCCTTGCCTCAGCCTCCCGAGTAGCTGGGACTACAGGTGCTTGCACAATGCCTGGCTATTTTTTGTTGCAGTTTGGCCGGGGCCAGGTTCAAACCCGCCACCCTCAGTATATGGGGCCGGTGCCTTATCCACTGAGCCACAGGCGCCGCCCATAGTTGATATTTCAAAATGTTTTTTTTTTTTTTTTTTTTTGAGACAGACCCTCCAGCTGTCACCCTGGATAGAGTGCCATGGCATCACAGCTCACAGCAACCTCCAACTCCTGGGCTCAAGCAAGTCTCCTGCCTCCACCTCCCATGTAACTGGGACTACAGGCGCCCGCCACAGCGCCCAACCATTTTTTGGTTGCAGCCGTCATTGTTGTTTGGCGGGCCGGGCTGGATTTGAACCCGCCAGCTCAGGTGTACGTGGCTGGCGCCTTAGCCCGCTGAACCACAGGCCCTGAGCCTCAAAATGGTTATGATTTGCATTTCTCTGATAATCAGAGATGATGAGCATTTTTTCACAGTGTTTGTAGGCCATGCACCTGTCATCTTCAGAACAGTTTCTGTTCAAGTATCTTGCCCATAATGAAATGGGATTGTTTGTTCTTTTCTTATTGATTAATTTGAATTCTCTGTAGATTCCAGTTATGAGACCTTTGTTGGAATCATAATCTGCAAAAATCTTTTCCCATTCCAAAGGCTGTCTGTGCCCTTAGCTGTGTAAAAACTTTTTAGCTTAATTAGATCCCAGTAATATATTTTTGGTGTTGCTTCAATTGTCCGGCGTTCTGGTAGGCACTTGTGGTCCTAGCTGCTCGGGAGACTGAGGCAGGAGAATCGCCTAAGCCCAGTAGTTGGAGATTGCTGTGAGCTGTGATGCTACGGCACTCTACCAAGGGCGATAAAGTGAGACTCTGTCTTGAAGAAGAAAAAAAAAGAAAGAAATATTATCAATATTAACAATTTACTGTATTTCCTTGTTCGCGTATATTTTATCCAACATTTATCGTTATGTCTTGATGGGTATGATCAAATTGTTTTTTAGAAAGATCATACCTGTTTTACTACATCATCATACAAGTTTTATTTTTTGAGCTGTATGTGATAACCAAAAAATGGCTTCGTTTTAATTTGCATTTCTTTCCATTACGTGTGAGGTACTTTCTATTAAAATATTAGTTTCTCTTTTCAATTGACAGAATAAAGGTAGGAATCCACTTACTTGCTGTGAATATTTTTTATATTGTATAGTATGCATTTTAAATTTCTTAATGATTTTTGATAGGAAAAAATGATTTGGTGAAATTTTTTTCTTTTTTTACTTTATAATTTTTAAAATACTTACTTGGTTACTAATTTATTTTGATTACTGTTAGAATTAAGAATTGATTTTGAAAAAATGATTTTTAGCTATTTAGCTTCTTACTCTATTAAACCACCAGTCATTGGAGGAAAGAGAGGATTAACTTTTATTACATACTTAATTCTTCCTAGACATCTATATTTGTTTCTGAACTAGATACCTATTCTGTGTTTTAGTGATTGAGTTTTGAGCCTGTTACATACCATTTTAATCATTTAAACTTTGCAATTTCGGTTTCTGTTAGAATATCCTTCTCCTTTGTAAGCTATTTAATATAGGTGGGGTCATATCTTTTTTATCTTTGCATCCTGTAAAGCATCCGATATACTTCGTTAGCTACTTTATTAGTAAGTACATATTAATTCATTGACTACCAGTGGTAAAGAATTATCAGAAGATTTAAAAACCGGAAGATTACTTCTTTTTTTTTTATTTTTTATTTTTTATTTTTTTTTTGAGACAGCCTCAAGCTGTCACCCTGGATAGAGTGCTGTGCCATAACAGCTCCCAGCAACCTCCAACTCCTGGGCTCAAAAAGCGAGTCTCCTGCCTCTGCCTCCCAAGTAACTGGGACTACAGGTGCTCACCACAACGCCCAGCCATTTTTTGGTTGCAGCCATCATTGTTGTTTGGTGGACCCAGGCTGGATTCGAACCCACAGCTCAGGTGTACGTGGCTGGCGCCTTAGCTCGCTGAGCCACAGGTGCCGAGCCCGGAAGATTACTTCTGATCTTTCTGACTACTTGATATATGATATATTTACCCGTTCAGAGGACTCATGCTATAGGGGTAGGAAGGTGAATGAGTAATCCTTTTAAAATTACTAATGCAAATGTTGTAGTGTCTTACTTATTAAGTGTAGTTTTAGCAGTGGTGATTGTATACAATGAAACTGCTTTGTAATCTTAGAATTGTGATGCAGTGAATACTTTTTTTTACCTATATAATAAAATTACTTATTTCCAAAATTTCAAGGGGAGATAGTTATTTCTTTGCCCATGTTTTTCCTAAAATGAATTATTGAGTTAAAGATTTATTTAGAACAACAAATGTATAAATGTCAAATGTCAAACATTTTCTTTTAGGTAATTTTGAATTGTTCAGCTCTACAGAGTTTATTGCATTTGCTGAGTAGCCCAAAGGAATCTATCAAAAAGGAAGCGTGTTGGACAATATCTAATATAACAGCTGGAAATAGGGCACAGATCCAGGTAATTTCAAGAAACCTACCTACCTTTTAAGTAGGTAGGGTATTTAATACCTTTTAAGTAGGGTATTTTTCAGTAACCCTTAAAATATGTGTTATTTTCATTATTGCTTTGAAGACCAATAACTTTCAAGATTGTTGTCATATTTTGTAGTCTGATTCTTTATCCTAGCTTATAGGTGTTAGTCTTTTGAAATTTACACTTAGGTCTTGGTTTTCTTCATTGCCTTTATTATTTGATTATTTGCCAAGTTTCAAGAAATAGTCTTGTATTTCCAAATTGTTTTGATGAACTTCATACTAAACATGATTAGGTTAACTTTGTTCTTGGCAAGTAAAATATTTATTGCCTATCCATTGGCTCCAGGGAGTAGATTGCTTCAGTTTTTCATGAATGTTTGGATGTCTGTTTTTCTTTTAATGGTTATCTGCCCTTTACTTTTGCCTTTCTATCAATGAAAGAGTAACTCAAGTGGAAAATAAACAGTGGACCAGAGGGTTTATCATGAACCATGGTCAAGACTAAAATAAGGGATAAGTAAAAATAGAACACAGACTCAGGGGACTTGGGAATGAGTGGAAACAGATTATCTGATGCAACATTCTCATTTACCACAATGAATATATACATTGAAGCATTGCATTGTATCCCATAAATATATATAGTTATTATTTGTTAATAAAAATATTAAAAAGAAAGATGAAACTGTCTCAAAGAAATAACATGATTTGCTTAAGGACTCTTCTAGGAAATGACAGGACCAGGATTAGGTGTCTTTCTACTAAACTTGCTGATTTCCTGCGCTGGTATAATAGAAGGAATTCTTGGCCCGGAAAGCATAATATTTGCTTCTAGAATACTGAATTAGGGACTGAGATTGATAGCTATACCAATTTGTAGCATGTGTACTAGATGATTTCATCTGTAGTTGATTTCCTACTACCCCCAGGGTTTTATGCAGAAATTCTCAGTTTCTTTCTTTTTTCTTTCTATTTGAGATAAATGTGAGGGTACAATTAGCTTACAATATTTGCCTTTATTAGGTAGAGTCCCTTTTATATAGTTGTGTCCCCCACCCAAGAGGTGTGCCATACACCCTTACATTGTGCATTGTGCCCATTAAATGAGAGCACACCTATCCCCTTCTCCTACTATCCCCCCCCCCCATCTTGGATTGAGTTTTTCTCTTACAGGGGCATGTATTAGATCTTCTACTGGCTTCATACTGGTAGTGATACATTGGATACTTGCTTTTCCATTCTTATGATATTTTACGAAGAAGAATGTTGGTCAGCTCCACCAAGGTTAACCCAAAAGATCTAAGATCCCATCTTTTTAATGGCTGAATAGTATTCCATGATGTACATATACCGTAGTTTATTAATTGATTCCTGGGTTGGTGAGCATTTAGGTTGTTTCCACATCCTGATGATTGTAAATTGAGCTGCAGTAAACAATCATGTGCTGCAAGTGCACATGTCCTTATTAATAAAATGATGTTTTTCTTCTGGGTAGATGCCTAGTAATGAGATTATTGGATCAAATAGAAGGTCTATTTTGAGTTCTTTGAGGAGACTCCATATTTCTTTCCAGGGAGGCTGTATTAGTTTGCAGTCCCAAGAAATTCTCAGTTTTTTGACACAGAAAATGATATGAACCCATTTTAGGTTCTTGAGCTAAACAGAAACATGAAGATAGTAATTTTTGGAAGACAATTTTAGTGTTAATATGTGAGCTGAATTAAGTAAAAGTATTCCATCCAACTGTATGGCTGTTAATCTGGTTGGAGTTGGTGGCTTTGGAATAGGATGGCTGCAGTGCTAAGGGAAAGTAAAAGATGGACCAGGACATTCTAAATTGAAGGACACTGGGTAGCTGATTGAATTGAGAATGAATAAACAAACTTAGTAGGCTTTGTGAACTAGAGAACCATGAAAGGAAACCTGATGTAAAGTAAAGATGATGTGTTTGAAGTGACTAACTGACTTAAAGTAAACTGCTAGTTACCGTGGGCTAGAGTTTCATTGAGAAGTGAGAACTGGAGAGTTTCAGTGCATTTGTAAGATCACGTGTTATGAGAGAATTGAGAGTAGCAAGAGAACAGAAAATTGAATTTTTATAATTTGTTACTGTGCATAGAACAAGAGAGGATAAGAAAATAAGAAGAGAACTCAGAAAACTAGGAGGTACAAGATCACAAACTCCAGGATGGATATTATCAGTAATACCAAGTAATAGCCTAACATTAGGGGTGATGACGACTTAACTCTGTAATTCATTTTTAACAGGGGAAGGGATGTCAGTAGTGAAGCTATCTTAAAAGTTATAGTTACTATCATGAACATTTTTATGAATCTTTTTATTTCCCTTTACATTAAAAAATGTTTTCCCCACTTAAATTTTTCTTTAATTTCAGACTGTGATAGATGCCAATATTTTTCCAGCCCTCATTAGTATATTACAAACTGCTGAGTTTCGGACAAGGAAAGAAGCAGCTTGGGCCATCACAAATGCAACTTCTGGAGGATCAGCTGAACAAATCAAGTAAGTACTAGCCAGTTTGTAAGCATCTTGTAAATTAAAGTAAAAATTATTATTGTGTCTATCATTTTATAAATTTCCCACGTATTACCTAAGAGTAAAAGATTAGGTATTTTTGAGGAGTGAGGTGAATGAGAGATGATCTTAAGTAAAAATGGTTAATTTTACCCCTTTGGAAGATTGTTCTTAGTGTCATGATTAGACTCAAATGTGTATTTGATTCCTTATATCACTCACAGTTCTTTTTGTTAAAAATAAAAAGGCATACACTGGGCGTGTTGGCTGTAATCCTAACACTTCAGGAGTCCAAGGCAGTGAATTGTATGAGCTCAGGAGTTTGAGACCAGCCTAATCAAGAGCGAGACCCTGTCTCTAAAAACTAGCTGGGAGTTGTGGCGGGCTCCTGGAGTCCCAGCTACTCTGGAGGCAGAGGCAAAAGGATGTCTTGAGCCCAAGAGTTTGAGGTTGCTGTGAGCTGTGATGATGCCATAGCACTCTACCCTGAGTGACAAAGTTAGGCTCTGTCTCAAAGAAAAAAAGGAAATACAAAGGCATAGTTGAGGTTTGAGGCAACAGAAAGATAAGTTGACTTCAACCTACATTGAAGCTACTTGGTCAGAAATATCTTAATAATAAGTAGTATTAGACCAGACTTGAAAGAGAGATATGTCTTAGAATAAAGTGCCAAATTCAATAGAGGCAATTATCTTCAAAAGTATTATGGTATTCAGTAAAAGAAGAGACTTATGTGGTAAGTCTCCGTAAACTGTTACTCCTTGGTAACAGTTTATAATCTTTATGAGCAGAGAAAGTATAAATATGGAATAATCATATAATTAAACGCTAACCGAATCCAAATGAGGGGAAAATGGTTTCAAATGAGTGTTAAGAGCATTAACCCCTTGCTCATATGTCATCAGACAATCATAGCATAAGTACGTCCTACATTGCTTCTTTATGGATTAAATGTAGGCATTCAACAAATGCCCACATTTTGAGTGCTCTGTTTGGAATTAAAAAATAAGAATAGTCCTAATAAATTGCAAAAGTAGGTAAGTAGAGAAGAAAAGAAATACTTACCTGAAATATTAAAACTGCAAACAGATGAACATAGGCAATAGCAATTTCAATAAATGTCATAATGGACAGGTTATTCGAGAAAGACTTTGGTCTTTAGAAGCACATTTGTCTTTTATATTTTTTTTAACTTCTAAGATTCTGGTTCTAGGATACTGTGTTTTTGAAGTATGCTGTCACCAGATGGCAATAATATCAAGTACTATAGAATAGTTATTTGAATAAACTATGTTCAAATTCACGTTTATAATCATTGTCTCTATACCAAATATCTTTTCTTAATTGAAATAATTAAACCTTAAACATATATATTTTAAAAACATTTCTAAAATATTGTGCTAGCTTTCATTTGAAAATGTTCAGGAGTGTTTTGCTGAGTTAGAGAAGAGGGGAATCATTGCTGTTACTTTTTAAAATTCAGCATAGCTATTTATACTAATGAAGTTAATTATCAATTTCCTAGCAGTTTATTCTTACATACGTATGAAGAGTTATCTCGAAAGATCATCACAAAAATTCTAAAACTCCAAATTACAGGGAAAAAACTGATGTTATCATGGATAATAGGTACCTACTTGGCTCCTGCTCATTCTTGTTGAAAAGTCAAGATTTGGATGAAAGAATCAGTTAGAATAATTTAGGAAATATCAATGATTCTGAGTTGATTGTAATTAATTGTTAATACATACTATGTTTTTAAGAGGAATAAGGAATGTTGACTGGAGTTAAAGATGTATGAAAGAAATAAAGTTACTATTTAGATAGACATTCGGCAATTTTGAAGGAGAGAATAGCATGAGGAAAAGTGTGAGAAAATGCACAGTAAATGTTTTTAGAGGAGATCAATCTTGCTATAGGTAATTCTTTCACAAGGATGAGGATTTAAGTAATTGGTGGACTTTCTTTTTTTTTCTTTTTTTTTTGCAGTTCTTGGACAGGGCTGGGTTTGAACCTGCTACCTCCAGCATATGGGGCCAGCGCCCTACTCCTTTGAGCCACAGGCACTGCCCAATCCATATTTTAACTTTTTTGTGTGTGTGTGATTGGTGGACTTTCAATACTAAGATAGAGGCCTCAGTCCTGGGTGTTGGGAAAACTTGGAGTGTCTAACCTCAAGAGTGACATGCAAAATGTAGTGTTTTGAGAAGAATGAGAGCAAGTAAGATGCCATTGCAGTAGTTCAGAGTATAGTGATAGCCAGGGTTAAGATGATAGTGGGTCTGGATATGGGAAAGAAGGATCTGTAGGATTTGTGGAGGGGTATAGGAAACAAAGGGAAGTCAAAGACTGGAAAATGGTGGTGCTGATGATAACAGTTAGGACATGAAGGAGTAAATCCTGTTTAAAGGCAGTGGTTTTAGATTACAGTGAATTTGTTACTTATCTGGAGAAACCTGACTTTACCATTCAGTCTTTTAAAACTCAACTTGGACCTAGATTTCTTCCTCATAAATTTCTGCTCCTTAAAAGAACTCCTAAATGTAAAATTACCCATGTGATCACTCAGGTTTGCAACACTGATGAAATTTTAGGAAAAAACTCATTTTTCTAGATAATGTATTGTGCACTAAATATCCTTACTCAGAAAAAACCTTGGTGGTAGTTTTATAGTATATTCTACCACAAAAGTCAGTTGACTTTGATGACCAGTATTCATTTTATCTAGATGTTTTAAATATGTTACCTATTGGAACCATTCCCAGTTGTTAACCATAGAATTGTGCTTATTTTTTGTCATCTTGGTCATCTTTTCAAGTCTTCAAACTTAAGCCTGAGAACATAGTCCTTTTTTTCTCTAAATATAATAATACCTTAATTCTCCAAAAATGAGAGGTTGCATCAGAAAATATCACTTTAGGCTCAGCCCATAGCTTGGTGGTTAGGGCACCAGCCACATACACCAAGGCCTACTAAACAACAATGACGATTGCAACAAAAAAATATGTTGTGGCGGGTGCCTATACTCCCAGCTACAAGAGAATTGCTTAAGCCCAAGAGTTTGAGGTTGCTGGGAGCTGCAATGGCAACATAGTGAGACTCTGTCTCCAAAAAACAAAAGAAAATATCACCTTAAATTGCTTCTAATCTTGAAAAGTACAGACTCTTGTCAGGTGTGGTGGCTCACACCTAAATCCTAGGACTGTGGGACACATAGGCAGGTTGATTGCCTCAGCTCACAGGTTCGAGACCAGCATGAGCCAGAGCGAGACCTCATCTCTAAAAATAGCCAGGTGTTGTGGTGGGTGCCTATAGTCCCAGCTACTTGGGAGGCTGAGGCAAGAGAATCGCTTGAGCCCAAGAGTTTGAGCTTGCTGTGAGCTGTGATGCCATAACACTCTACCAAGGGTAACAAAGTGAGACTCTGTCTCCAAGAAACAAAATAGTTCACTCTTAATACAGTTACAGTGTTGTATGTCCACCATTGCAGTTTTGTACAGAATAGTGTTCTGCTGCCCTAAAGTTACTCTCTGCTTCACCTACCATCACCACCTCTTTGTTCAACCCTTAGAATCCTTGGCAGTCATTATTCTTTTTATTCTTTGTCTAGTTCTGCCTTTTCCAGAATATCATATAATTGGATTCATGTATTATGTAACTTTTTCAGATGGAGTTCTTTCACTTAGTAATAATGCATTTAAGGCTCTCCTCTGTCTACTCATGACTAGATAGCTCATTTCTTTTTAGTACTGCATAGCATTCCATAATACAGATGTACCACAGTTTATCCATTTACCTCCTAAAGAAAATCTTGGTTACTTCTAGTTTTTGGCAATTGTGAATAAAGCTGCTATAAACATTTTTGTTTAGGTTTTTGTGTGGGCATAAGTTTTCTTTTTTTTTTGAGACAGAGCCTCAAGCTGTCACCCTGGGTAGAGTGCCGCGGCATCACAGCTCATAGCAACCTCCAATTCCTGGGCCCAAGCGAGTCTCTTGCCTCCGCCTCCCAAGTAGCTGGGACTACAGGCGCCCGCCACAACGCCTGGCCATTTTTTGGTTGCAGCCGTCATTGTTGTTTGGCAAGCCCGGGCTGGATTTGAACCCGCCAGCTCAGGTGTACGTGGCTGGCGCCTTAGCCCGTTGAGCCACAGGCGCCGAGCCGGGCATAACTTTTCATTTGGGTAGATGTCCATGTGATTGCTGGGTCATATGGAAAGTGTTTAGCTTTGTCAAGAAACTGGCTTTTAGCACCAAGTGTGTCATGTTTCAGGGATGTTGCTACCTATAGAAACAAGGATGAAATTAGTCAAACCTATAATGTTTTGATGAGCTGCTTACATTCAAATTCAGAGAGTATTCCATTTTTTGGAGTCCATAATTGGATTTAAAAAGAATGGAGAAGGGTGCCCGAGATCAGGTTTGGGGATAATTTATTTATAGGCTTTTTTTTTTGAGACAGAGCCTCAAGCTGTCACCCTGGATAGAGTGCTGTGGCATCACAGCTCACAGCAACCTCCAATTCCTGGGCTCAAGCGAGTCTCTTGCCTCTACCTCCCAAGTAGCTGGGACTGCAGGCGCCCGCCACAACGGCCGTTTTTTGGTTGCAGCCATCGTTGTTTGGCAAGCCCGGGCTAGATTCGAACCCACCAGCTCAAGTGTACATGGCTGGCACCTTAGCCCACTGAGCCACAGGCGCCGAGCCTATTTATAGGCTTTTTATGATAAGGTATAGCTTGTATGGTTGGATGAGAGCCTTTTTTAATCTGTAGTAAGTTTGAAGATGACTCACCAATTTCATTAAAGTTCTACAAAGTTAAACATTTTGTTTGACTAAATTTTCTTCATATTGATTTAGGTATCTAGTAGAACTTGGTTGTATCAAGCCACTCTGTGATCTTCTCACGGTCATGGACTCTAAGATTGTACAGGTTGCCCTGAATGGCTTGGAAAATATCCTGAGACTTGGAGAACAAGAAGCCAAAAGGAACGGCAATGGCATTAACCCTTACTGTGCTTTGATTGAAGAAGCTTATGGTAAGATGCATTGACTAAGGACGCATATGGTCCAAAATCAATTAGGCCATAGAGTCCAATAAAAGCACTAATACTACTACTAGGCACTGGATGAAATTGTTATTATTAAGGAAATTGCTGCATCTGCACACTGGATGTTGCTTGCATGTGAATTTAATAGTATCCTAATTTCAGGTGTAATCCCAGCAAGTATTTCTAAAATACTTATGAGATTCAAGTAGATAATCTTCCTTTACATCAGTTAAGGACACATAAGGCAAAATACAGTTTTATCAGAATTTCCAGCAAGTAACAGAAAATCCAATAAAGATTTTCCTTTATTCATTCTAGGTCTGGATAAAATTGAGTTCTTACAGAGTCATGAAAACCAGGAGATCTACCAGAAGGCCTTTGACCTTATTGAGCACTACTTTGGGACTGAAGATGAGGACAGTAGCATTGCACCCCAGGTTGACCTTAGCCAGCAGCAGTACATCTTCCAACAGTGTGAGGCTCCTATGGAAGGTTTCCAGCTTTGAAGCAATACTCTGCTTTCACGTTCCTGTGTCAGGCTACCCCGTCGAGTCCTCTTGTGGAGCCCACAGTCCTCATGGAGCTAACTTCTCAAATGTTTTCCATAATACTGTTTGCGCTCATTTGCTTGCCTTGCGCACCTGCTCTTACACACATCTGGAAAACCTCTGGCTCTCTGTGGTGGAATACCCTTCTAATACAAGGGTAACCAGAACGGCCCACTCTGTTATGGAAAAATCCCTAGGCTTTGGAGATCCACACTTATGTTAAGAGTCATGGGAATATATACATATTGATGTGGCTCCCTTTTTTATGGGGGAAAATGAGGACTCCTCCTTGTTCCCTTTAACATGGGAAAAACCGACATTAAAAGATGAGACTAAACCTTTATGTTGAATTTCACACAACTGCTTGCGACAAGGGAGATGTTTAGACCTGTTGTGTATACTTCAGAGTACTTTTCATGAGTTCTTCCACAGTGAACCCTTGGATTACCTGATGGCTTTTTCTAGCCAAGTTTGCATTAATACTTATTGAGATTGGATGGTTTCTTTTCCTCTATTGGCGCCATTCTTCAGATATTAAAGTTAAACCATCCACTCCCTCACCTTCAGCCTTCAGTGAATGTGCTTTCTAGTTGTCAGAAACGCTGAAGAATTAACACTTTGACTCTTAAATGTGATACTGGTTTGCAGATTCCCTTAGAGCAGAAAGGAAAGGGGCACATATTAATTTGTATGGCTTTTGCATCTTTTTGGTCTTATGTGTCTTCGGATTTGGAAGTGGTTCAGTCCTAATGCTGGCATAAAGATTTATAATCTTCAGTAAATAAAAAACCACATCCTATAATTCCATAAAAACTAAGAAAAACAAAAAAACCATCCTCCGGTTTTCCTAAACTCAACCAGTTGACTAGAGGCTGTGTTTCTGCATTAAAATAAATGTTTCAGGCTTTGTGGTCCTGATCAAGGTCCTCATTAAATTTGAGTTCACCCTAGGTGCTTTTCCCTTCTGTGACTAGCACATAACACATACTTTTATAAGTTACTTAGGGATTTTTTTCTTAAGTCAGGTGCAGCTAGATTCTAATGTATTCATGCTGCACATATGATTCCTGTTAATGTAGCATCCTTATATTAAAAAAATACAAAAACGTCTTCGCAACATGACCTGCTTAACCCAAATAAGGACAGTGAACTTTTCTAATAACCTCATTGTTTCCAAATCATTTTATTTCGTCTCCTAGTACTGCGCACCCCTAACCCTCCTCCCCAATAAAAATAATATCCACCTTCTGGCTCATTTAATTATGACTGCAGTCTGTACCTACAAATGGCTCTTCCAGTACTGTGTTCAGTGGTCTACATTTGTGCTTGGACTGGAATGAAAAAATATGCTTAATTGCCAAGAGAACTGCAAATGAGTTCAATATGACTTCTCGGTGCTAGTTGGTCATCGTGACTCAATGTTGGGATATACTATCAGATTTTTTTGTTGATGTGCTGTTCAAAATGAATTCTGGAGGAAAAGTTGCTCACTTCTATTTCAGAGTATACCCTTTTAAATCTGTTTAGAATTGTTCTCTTCTAGAATTCAGTATAACCCCAAAGTGTAAAAACTATTTGGAAGTTGCCCCTGACAAGCTATTATATATACATCTCTGGTAAATCCTGCTGAATTTAAGGGATATTCAGAGCTTTCATACCTCATCATGATGTTACTTAAGCAGCCAACTTATGTGACCTGATTTAAACTTTTAAAAAATCCATTTCATTCAAACTAGAAAGAGTCAAAGACAAAGGACATTTATCAGCCAAGAGTGTGACGCATTCTTCACATCTAGCCTGTAGTTGTGTCTGTACTCTGGGATGGATACCGTCTGATGTCTGTTACTGATGGAGCAGCCACTGCAAAACTAGTCAACTCCCATCTATAACTGTTACTTTTTCTAGTGCTGCTTTGTGCTGAGAGAACATTTTTAGTTTACTGCACTTGATCTGTAAAAGACTTTTGATTCTTTGTAATTTTAGGGATAAATTAGGTGGTTAATTTAAAGAACTTTCAATGTTGCCTTTACATCACATTAAAATATAACTTCTGTCAGAAGGGTAATAGAAGCACTGATTCATAGTAAAAATCTTGTTTTTAGCTTTGACTTCTTTTTGTGGCTGATTTTTTTTTTTATTGTAAATTACTGGTAATACAGCATTTCTATAGGATGTTTTAAATTATGTACCTTCTATTGGATGGTTTAAAAATTTTCATTTTATAACCTAATTTGAATGGAAAAAATAAAAGCACACAAAATTGACTGCCCATGTTAGTAAGAGCAGTGTACATTGGGAATTTTTGCTGCTAGTTGCAGGTGTTTTAATGAATGAATTAAAGTTCATTTAACTGACGTGATCTATTTTCTGTCTAAAACAGAGGAATTTATCTTCCTATCTAGAAGTTCATAAATTACAAAATATGAACTAGATTTTTTGTTGTACAGAAACTGAATTGACTAAAAGTTAAATATTTCTCAGCATAACTCAGATGTATTGGAACTTGGTACTTAATAAACAGCCTTTTCGGTAATAGAAATGACATTTTCAGGGGTAACTAAATCCTAGTTTTAGTTCTCTGTCGGGTAGAGTCTATTAATTTACTCAGTTTATTCAATGCCCTGTCCCTAAGGTGTTGCCCATTACAAAAGCATGTTGATTTCAATATAGGAAAGGGTCTTTTGTAGTTTTATTTACTGACGGGGAGAAAAACAGCTTGTTTTTCTGTGTCCACGTCTTTTTTTATTTTTTCTTCCTCCAAACTTTGAAGTATATTCTTTGTCATGAGAACTTTGGTGGGGAAAAAAAAAGCATTGAGAGAATCTGGGATGTAAAAGCACCTGGTTTCTAAAGGACCAGAAGGTAGATAAGGCTGTATTGAGCAATCATGGAAGGTAAAGGTGACTGATGTTAAGAAAGGAGAGATTTAAGAGACTGAGTTCTCTGTGGAACATGTTCATGTTCTGGTCATTAACTAATCAAGACCTTTTTAAACCCTTTTATCTTTGTCAGTTATACTGCTTTTGAGAATCCTCTTGCCCTCGTATTGTTTCTTCCATATGCCAGATAAAGTTGATTGGACTCTGGGTTATTCTCAGCATTACTGTCACAGAGAAAAACATTGGCAATTATCCCATATAAATATGAATTCCAGGTTGCTGCTGATTTTGCCTAAGAAAAAATATGTAAGTATATTTTATAAATCGAACTTGTCAACTAAATCATCTATTGTACATGACCACCCACAGGCAACTTTGAACTTCTCTAGTGCTAAATAAACATTTCAGCCAAATAACACCCCTGCCCCCTCCCCCAACTTGGGGTTCAATTATGAAAAGGTTTTCCAGTCCAGAAGTTTTTTTCTTTCATTTTTGGGAAATTTTTTTTTTGTATAAATAGGCAAATTCTTTGTAACTTTTAGGAGTTAGGGCTTTTTATGTATATTGGAAATTGTGGTATATAAGGATAATGTTCAGTAAAGAAAAGAGATCCACTTTTGGAAAGGGGCATTGTTTGATTTCAACATACAACATATACTACCTCCTACATTGCAAAATTTACTCATTTGCAGAAATAAGTATGCTTATATGTGGAAGTCTCAAATCTGAACTTTTGGCCATCCCCAATTAACAGGACCATTTCTTTCTATTGTGAGGCAAGCAGTATCTTGCCCAATTGGGAAATATTTGCAGCTATGTTGTCTTAATCATAAAATGTTAAAGTAGTTTTTAGAAAAGTGCTAAAGTAATTGAAGTCAGATACAACTGGTAGAGTAAGTTAAAGGTAATATAAAGAACATTCCAGCCAGGGATGGTGGCTCATGCCTATATTCCCAATGCCAGGAATTTGACCACTCTAGGCAACATAGACCTTATATGTACAAAAATAAATTAGCTGGGTGTGGTGGTGTTCACCTGTAGTCCTAGCCACTAAAGAGGCTGTGGTAGAAGGATTGCTAGCCCAGCAGTTCAAGGCTCCAGTGAACTATGATTGTGCCACTGCACTCCAGCCAGCTTGGGTGGCAAGTGTTGAGAAAAAAAAAATTCCATAACATGCTTTATTGTCCTGAAAAAGAAAAAAAAATTCCATAACATGCTTTATTGTCACAAAAGGACATTATAAAAATGGATACCAGGCATCAGAAAAGTGTGATAATAGCCAGGTGTGGTAATCCCAGCACTTTGGGAGGCTGAGGCTGGTGGATTGCCTGAGCTCACAGGTTCAAGACTAGCCTGAGCCAGAGCGAGCCCTCATCTCTAAAAATAGCCTATCCTTGCAGCTGTGGTGCCTGTAGTTCCAGCTACTTAGAAGTCTGAGGCAAGATGATCACTTAAGTCCCAAGAGTTTGAGGTTGCTGTGAGCTGTGACACTAAGGCATTCTACCTAGGGCGACAAAAATGAGAATCTGTCTTTAAAAAAAAGTGTGATAAAAAAATTTGTATACTAATTAAAAATATGAAATTGCCATTGGACAGTAAATGCATATAGAAGCTGAAGTAAGAAGAAAGAATTATGGTCACATGAAGTTACATTCTGTTTTCAACTGAAGGTGAACAGAAGTCCCAGTATGTTCCTATAGGTTACACACAAGCAACTTTGTCTTTATTTAATTATCTGTTGTATGCCAGATACTTGGCCAAGGACTTGCCCTTTTTCTCATTTAATCCTCTAACTGCTCTTAGAAGTAGATAATTAGTATTGTATTACAGATGACAAAGTCAAGACTCACAAGAAATTACTTTGCCCCAAGGGCACAATCCTTAGATACTAGCTGTCCGAGGGAGGAAGAACCTGCAAATTCTGTCTTGAAGAAAACAGTGTTCAGGCAGTAATTCTGTTCAGTTACTCCCAGGACTAAATTTCAGCAGCCGCAGTTGGATCAGTCCTTTTTGGATCATTCTTTCTGAATCTTCCTCATCACACCCTTGAAATGACTAAGTTAGGCATAAGTTTTTAGGTTACATAGTCTGGAGTGTAGGTCCTCTCAGCCCAAACACATTTTTTCCTTTCTGTGGTTGCTAAAATTCTGCATGACCAGGTAAGTACAACAACTAAGAGTATAAAAAAAATAATAGGCAAATGATAGATTTTGTATTTCATATCGTAATGGCTAAACTTAAATGTATTTCCCTTCAAATGCAAAATAGAAGGTATTGAATTAGAGAAGGAAAGGCTTTGGAATGAAGAAATTACTGCTTTAGAAAGCAGGGCTATGGGCTGTGAATTTAAAAGTCTACTTTATAAAGAAGTACAGTTGAGAGGACCTTCAAAAATTAAGATCACCTTTAAATATATTGGTTGTTGAGTATTTTCTGCTTACCTCAAATTATTCTGACTTCTTTATGTACTATTCCAAAGTGTTGACATTTTGATCTGGAATGGTTCTATTGAGTCTTTGTACTTGAATGTGGTCTGTCAGGCCATGGAGGAGTGCCTTGCACATAAGTAGACCTTCAGTAAATAATAAATGAAGGCATAAGAATCTATTTCAGTGGTTCTCAACTGTATTGAAGGTTCGTGGCATTAGGAAGGTTGAGAACCACTGACTGATCTATATGATATTAGTTAAGGGTACTTGATTAAGAATGGAATTCCAGGGCAGCGCCTGTGACTCAAGTCAGTAAGGCGCTGGCCCCATGTACCGAGGGTGACGGGTTCAAACCAGCCCCTGCCGAACTGCAACAAGGAAATAGCCGGGCGTTGTGGTGGGTGCCTGAGGTCTCGGCCACTCGGAAGGCAGAGGCAAGAGAATCGCCTAAGCCCAACTGTTGGAGGTTGCTGTGAGCTGTGTGATGCCATGGCACTCTACCGAGGGAGTAAAGTGAGGCTCTGGTCTCTACAAAAAAAAAAAAAAAAAATTGAATTCCTAGGAATTCTTTTCTGCTGTTACTTGAAACCAGGATTAACAACTCTTAAAAAGTAAGTGTCTCAATATCTAAGTGTTTTACATGCAGTTACCTTTAAAGATATATAATTTGACCTGAAATTTACAAAAACATTGTCATAGCAGAGGTCTGGTATTTGAAAACAAAACCCATGAGCAAAGCTGATGGTTGTATTCCACAGGTTAACTAATATGATCAACCTCATGTGTTTATATATGCCAAAAATAACTCATCAGTCTATTCTGGCATATTAAGAAGAAAAACTGTCACATACAACTGATGTGGAAGCTGATGGTTACCTTAGGCTATTAAAAGGTATGTACTTCATGAGAACGTATTTTAATCCATTCCTCATAAGTCACAGATGAGTAGAAACAGAAAGATGGTGTATTTCTTCATTCTGTGACTGCTTTTTTTTTTTTTTCCAAAAGGATTACGCTGACCAGGTATTTTTTTTCTGAAAACAAAAAAACTTTTACACCTGTAATCCTAGCACTGTGGGAGCCCGAGGTTGGGTGGATTGCCTGAGCTCACAAATTCAAGACTAGCCTGAGCCAGAGTAAGACCTGTCTCTAAAAGTAGCCAGCCGTTGTGGTGGGCACCTGTAGTCCCAAGCTACTTGGGAGGCTGAAGCAAGAGAATTGATTGAGCCCGAGAGTTGGAGGTTGCTATGAGCTATGATGTTACAGCAGTCTACAGAGGGCCAAAAAATGAGCCTCTGTCCCAAAAAAAGAAAAGAAGAAAGTAAAAGCAAAATATAGCCTTAGTTTCTGGTAAACTACATTTTTTATGTATATTATAAAATTGCTGGATTTACAGGCTTATTAAAGCTAGCTCAAATGATTATTGCCCCTGTTTCATTTGCACTTTGAAAAAGTCATTGTTGGCTCGGCGCCTGTGGCTCAACGGGCTAAGGCACCAGCCACGTACACCTGAGCTGCAGGGTTTGAATCCAGCCCGGGCCCGCCAAACAACAATGACGGCTGCAACCAAAAAAAAAAAAAAAAAAAAAAAGAAAAAGTCATTGTTTTCTCCCATTTTAAATCTCTATATGGTTATTTCTGTGACGGTGAATTGTCTTTGCAAAAAATAAAATTCTCTTTAAATTTCTTTATCCATACTCACTTAACTAGAGAAAGCCAGTGAAGTCCAATGGGGATCCGTATTACGGATCACTGCTTTATGTACTTAAGGGGCCAGCATCATTAAGCTAAAGTGATGGACAAAAACTATAGTGGTGGGGAGACAACAGGACAGTTTGAGAGAGACAGGCAGACTGGAGTATAAACTGTATTGTAGAGAATGAGATTTTCCAAGAATAATGAGATCTTGAGAAGTCAGCAGTGACTGTTTTGCTGGTGACAGTCCCATTTTATATTTGTAGATAAATTAATACTTGTTAATTATTTTGGTTCCCCTTTTCGCTTTTAAAAATGTCCCAGCTTGAATGATGTTATACAGCACCCCTTGTTTAGCTCACCTAGGTTTTCTTATATTTGCTGCTAGTCTTAAAGCAACTGGGTATGTACATAATTTTATTAATGTTTGATTTTGAGTACTGTATTTAGTAGTCCGAGTTGCTACGTAGGTCACTCCAAAAGCTTTGAGACAGACTGGGTTGTGGTCCATTATTTTATTTCCAAGAAACAGTTGACAGCATCCTTTCTGATTCACTTGTGTAAGTTTCAACTTGCTTGGGTTATTGGTGGTGTTGGGAGGATTTTTTTTGCGGAGTTTTGTGTATCTCAAAACTTTCATAATGACCCTATTCTGAAGTTAGTTAAGAAACTGATTAATATAGGAATCACATTCAGGGCATGGGTAAGTCCTACAACATACCAAGAACAATTGCTCTATTTGTGGCAACATTTCTATTTAGAATATTTGCAAATTTTTCTGAGGGGCAAGGGAAATACAACTTTAAACTATAGACAAGAGTCTTTTACAGGTGTTTGTGGGAAATTTGAAGAAAACTAGTTGATTTCTGCAGGGAGGAAAACAACTTCCCAAATCATCCAACTGGTGAAGATAAAGGGCAGCAAAAGTATAATTTGTTAAAAGGGAGATGGTGTAAGAAATTTTGCTGGGGAACCCAAAATGCAAATCTCCATTCAGCTACTTTGGATTTTACCTACCAGTATTCTCTGATTCAATAGCCCCTGATTATCTCTCACCCTTCCCCAAAGAAAACAAACTATGAAATTCTTTATCTTCATTCTTAAGAGCTACAATGTGAGGACTACATGTTAATGTTAGAACATGGCTTAATGAATAAGCAAGATTTAACCAGCCTTGGATTTCTTTGCACAAGTTCCTGATACAATTTGTAAACACAAAGTCCCAGAAACCAAGAAGTGGATTTTAATTTTGGAAACTTCTTCAAATTTGGGGAAAATCTTAAGGAAAATCATTTCTAGATACTCATCAGCACATCCTTAATTGTATACATTCCTTTCTCTCACGCTTGTGATGTTCATAATGGGCAAAACAGACTCCAGAACCGACACCCCATCCTAGTGCTCACGTCAAGTGTTCACCTGTTCACCTTACCTAATTTCCTTCTCTCTCTCTCTCTCTCTTTTTTTTTTTCTCGCAGTTTTTTTGGCTGGGGTCGGGTTTGAACCCCACCCCCGGTATATGGGACCGGCACTCTACTCCTTGAGCCACAGGTGCCACCCTCTAATTTCCTTTCTTTAGTCTCTTCTAGTGCATACAAACAGCCATTGGAAAAATAACAGATTTACCTAAATTCTTTGAAACAATGCCTAAACTTTGTGTTCCGAGGTACTTTTAAATTTACCACTTAATGAGTTAATAAGAAACGTAAATAGTTTCTCAGTTGGTTTAGTTCCTAAGCTTCCCAGAAAAATCACACTAACCCAGGCTAATGAGAGGAAGGGAGAGCAGGAAAGCAGGGTTTAGTCCGAATTGAACTTTTAAGATAAGTTGAAGGGGCACAGCACATGTAGCTCAAGCGGCTAAGGCGCCAGTCACATACACCAGAGCTGGCAGGTTTGAATCCAGCCTGGGCCCGCCAAACAACCATGACTACAACCAAAAACTAGCCAAGTGGTATGACGGGCGCCTGTAGTCCCAGCTACTTGGGAGGCCGAGGCAAGAGAATCGTTTGAGCCCAGGAGTTGGAAGTTGCTGTGAGCTGTGATGTCACTGCACTCTACCCAGGGCGACAGCTTTAGGCTCTGTCTCAAAAAATAAATAAAGATACGTTGAAGGAAAATTTTCCCTTTTCAAAATGTTACCCGGGGTGGGAGGTCCATGGAGACCTTGCCTTAATAGCTAAGAACAGTTGCAATTTAATGTATACAAATGAATACTCAAGTCTAGACTATTTTAAGGATGCCCTTCCCATTCCCAGAACTGCTGTGTTGTGTTCATACCGCTAATTTTCAAGAACTTAACCAATTTGTTTCAATTTCCAAATATAATAGTAGGGTTTCGATGACGTTTTTATTTTGGTGGATTTATTACTGGAGATCCAATTATGCCTACTGTGCTTTATAAAGGCAAAGACTTTCAATAGATCTCTTTTTCAACAATAGGAGACCCTTTGTTTCCCTAATATACAATAGGAGACCCTTTGTTGCCAAATGCTGTTTAGATTTCGAGTGACTTCATCGGGACTTCAGCATGGTCACCGCGAAAATCTTTTAAACTGAACATTTGCTTCCTCTCTTGGGCACTCTTAGCAAGCACACATAGAAATGGAGGAAACTAGTCAGGCTTATCGGTTTGGAGTAAACTATTTTTGTTTAAAAGAGTAACTTTTATACAATAGCATGCATATTTTACATACTTTTGTAAATGATCAGGCCACTGACCATTTCTTTTAATATTAGGGAGAGCTCTCCAAACTAATTAAGAGTAACCTTACCCTATTTCTTGCCAAGTTCCACCAACCTCCTTTTATTTCAAGCACCTTTGAGATCCCATCTCCTTAATTTTCCGAGGAAGCTTAAAACGTAAAGTGCTAAAATAAATTTTTGCTAGTTACTCCCAGCACAGCACTGGCTTTTAAAGGCGCCCAACAGACATGTCCCTTAGCCTTTCCAAAACGTTTTCAGGGGCAATTTAGGAGTTTTGTAATCTGGCATAAATTCTGCCATAGTCCCCAAAACACCAGGCTCTACTCCACAACAAAACCAAAGCCACCCGCCGAGCAGGAGCTTACAGTGATCAACGTCTGGGTGGATCGAGGTTAGCTGTATTTCTGAAAAGCATGGAATTTATGTGTGAAGTGTGGTCCTAAGCCTGCGGCTAAGAGGCATCGGCATTCAGTTCTTTCCTGAATTTCAAAAAAGAAATGAACGGTCTCTGAAATAAAAATCCGTTGCTTTCGCCAGAGAAGTCTGGGAGAAAGCCTATTCACCTGACCTACTCTCCTAAGGATGCAGTCAAGATTGTGTTTGGACAGGGTCGAAAAATGCCGTGGCACCACCTTTTGCGCAGGCGCAGGCAAAACGTCGCCCATTGGTCACCTGGACCCAGACGTGGTGATTGGGCGGGTTTCCTTTGCACTTGCCCTCGTCTTCCGGTCCCGTCTGGTTGAGATCGACTCTGCGGTGTTGACCAGCTGGTAAGTGCGGAAGTGTTCCGTAGGCCAGGGCTTCCGATTCCGGTGGCTAGGTAGGTTTTCTTTAAAGCGGTGGTTCATTCATCCTCAATTCCTAGTCTTTCTGGTAGGATTGCTCATGATCCTAAACGTTCGGAGCTGGTGGAGAAAAGGGGTGTGTATAGATACTTACTACGGAGATCCGCTTCGCCCCGCCCCTGCTTTGGACGATTGTACATTAATAAAATACCGAACATTAGAACTTTACGGTTGACTGCGCACAGGGACCTTTTAATAGTGTTTCTCAAGTATTTAAAAAAGAGAGGAAAAAAAGTAGTCCAAGCCATGCTGCTGATTAAGTATATATCGCAGTTTAAAGACAACACAGAAATTATAAACACTAAAAACTGTATATGTTTGAAAGCGATGTTTTTCTCTTCATTTGCTGGACAGAAATACTAGACTGCTTGGTTAAGGACTGGATGCCTAGCCAACCTGCTGACTTGGAACTTCAGATCCATGGCAACAAAGGAGTCAGCAGATGCCAAAGCACAGTTGGCCCTCACTTCTTCAGCGAGTTGGAGCCAGGAAGTGCCTGAAAAACCGAACTATGCTCTCAAATGTACTCTCAGGGGACATACAGAAGCAATATCATCAGTTAAGTTTAGTCCTAATGGAGAATGGCTAGCAAGTTCTTCTGCTGATAAACTAATTATAATTTGGGGAGCATATGATGGAAAATATGAGAAAACACTCGTTGGTCATACTCTGGAAATATCAGATGTTGCCTGGTCATCAGATTCCAGTCATCTTGTTTCTGCTTCAGATGATAAAACTTTAAAGATATGGGATGTGAGATCAGGAAAATGTTTGAAAACACTGACGGGACATAGTAATTATGTGTTTTGCTGTAATTTCAATCCACCATCCAATCTTATCATTTCAGGATCTTTTGATGAGAGTGTGAAAATATGGGAAGTGAAAACAGGAAAGTGCCTCAAGACTTTGTCTGCTCATTCTGACCCAGTTTCTGCTGTTCATTTTAATTGTAATGGGTCTTTGATAGTGTCAGGTAGCTATGATGGTCTCTGTAGAATCTGGGATGCTGCATCAGGTCAGTGTTTGAAAACGCTTGCTGATGATGATAACCCTCCTGTCTCTTTTGTAAAATTTTCTCCAAATGGTAAATACATTCTTACTGCAACTTTGGACAATACTCTTAAACTGTGGGATTATAGCAGAGGTAGATGTCTGAAAACATACACTGGTCACAAGAATGAGAAATACTGCATTTTTGCCAATTTTTCAGTTACTGGTGGAAAGTGGATTGTATCTGGTTCAGAAGATAATCTGGTTTACATTTGGAACCTTCAGACCAAAGAGATTGTACAGAAATTACAAGGTCATACAGATGTTGTGATCTCAGCAGCTTGCCATCCTACAGAAAACATCATTGCATCAGCAGCATTAGAAAATGACAAAACAATTAAGCTGTGGATGAGTAACCACTAATCCCTTTGGAAATCAAGTAGTAGAGCCATGTTGGCAAAAGGCTTTTTTTAAAAAATGGTTTTTGGCTGGGGGCAGTGGTTCACACTTGTTAATCCTAGCACTCTGGGAGGCCTGACGTGGGTGGATTGCTTAAGCTCACTAGTTCGAGACAAGCCTGAGCAAGAGCAAGACCCATCTCTAAAAAATAGTCGAGCTTTGTGGCAGGCACCTGTAGTCCCAGTTTACTCGAGAAGCTGAGGCAAGAGGATCGCTTGAGGCCAAGAATTTAAGGTTGCTGTGAGCTGTGACACTACTGAGGGTGACAAACCGAGATTGTCTCCAAAAAAAGATGGTTTTTCTTAATTTTGGCATGGTGTTATATTTCTTTCTTTCTTTTTTCTTTTCTTTTTTGAGACAGAGCCTCAAGCTGTCACCCTGGATAGAGTGCTGTGGTATCACAGCTCACAGGAACCTCCAATTCTTGGGGTCAAGCAAGTCTCTTGCCTCCGCCTCCCAAGTAGCTGGGACTACAGGCGCCCACCACAACGCCCGGCCATTTTTTGGTTGCAGCCGTTGTTGTTTGGCGGGCCTGGGCTGGATTCGAACCCTCCAGCTCAGGTGTACGTGGCTGGCGCCTTAGCCCATTGAGCCACAGGCGCTGAGCCTCTTTTTTCTTTTTGAAATAGTCTATGTCTCCCTTGGTAGAGTGCTGTGGCAGAATGCCATGGTGTCACAGCCCACGGCAACCTCCCAACTCTTGGGCTTAAGCAATTCTCTTGCCTCAGCCTCCCAAGTAGCTGGGACTACAGGCGCCTGCCATAGTGTCCGGCTGTTTTTTTTGTTGTTGCAGTTGTCCTTGTTTAGCAGGCTCAGGCTGGGTTCAAACCCACCTGCCTCGGTGTATGTGGCTGGCACCCTAACCACTGAGCATGGGCTACCACCGAGCCTATATTTCTTTTTAAAACTGTCTTAGATAATAAGATTTTGAGGCTTATAACCTACATTTACAAAATGAGAGGCTTATAATTTATATTTCTGACATGAAACAGTTGGAAAAGCATGTCTAGAATGTAAAAGCTTCTGACTTCTAATCTTGAGGTCTGTTATTAATCTCTTATGTCTCTACCTGGACAGTTTCCTGTTCCATTCCTCAAGATTATAGAACAAGGGAATTTGGAATAATTCCATGGTTTCTGGTTTGGGAGATCAGATGAACAAAGAGCATAAGCCTGGGATGGTGATTGAGGTTTCTTAACCAAGAAAATCTAGCTCCATGCCTAAAGCTCAAGAGGCTAAGGTGCTAGCCACATACACCAGAGCTCATGGGTTCGAATCCAACCTGGGCCTGCCAAACAACAATGACAACTACAACCAAAAAATAGTCAGGCGTTGTGGCAGGTGCCTATAGTCCTAGCTACTTGGGAGGCTGATGCAACAGAATCACCTAAGCCCAGGAGTTGGAGGTTGCTGTGAGCTGTGATGCCACAGCATTCTACCCGGGGCCACAGCTTGACACTGTCTCAAGAAAAAGAACAAAAACTAAAAATATACCAAAATAACATTAAAAATGTCGCTTACTGGAGGGCCTCTTAATGCCTTGTTAGATTGTACTGTCTTGTGATTCAAGTAAGCTAAATGGTGAAAAGTGCTCTCCTTTGTTAGATGTCTGACCTATTTCCTACCCTTGCTTCAAATTCAGTTCAGAAGACACTAGTGGAGGCATCACCACCTGCCTCCAACCACAGCTAATACCTGAGTTAGGTTTCTGTTATTTACCAGTTTGTATTGTAAGGCTTTCATGCATCAGGTAAAATCAGAAAGTAGTCTTTGTATTTTTTGGTTTTTGTATAGAGAATTTATGTATTCTTGGTTGTTGTATAATAAAGGGACTCAAGTAATGTTTGACATTAAGTGATACCACCACTACTTTATTCTTTGCCTGTTTGTGATACATTTTAGTAGCAGATTCCTAAAACTATCATTATGTTGATTAAAAATTATCTAACCACAGCCTCACATATTAACGTTACTCAAATGGTACTTGTAGGAAATATAAAGTAGAAAATGATCTCTGCCCACTTTACCTATGGACACGTGATAGATTTTCTAAAAAAAAATTTAGAAATTAAGCAAAAAATAATAGTAATTTAACTAAAAGGAACTAGGGCTTTGTAGTTTATAGTACTTTATAATATTACTCATTAAATTTTATTTGCTTGATAAGTCTTTAGGGATATGAGAAATGAGAGTTACTAGTAGGGTATAACTGCTAAGAGGTTGGTATGTGGGGATATTGGGAGAAATAAGGACAGGTCTGAAGTTCGGGCCAAGAAATAGATTATTTAACCCAGAAAGAAGTAGTCTTGATACGTTACTGAACAGCAGAATGACACAAAATGAGAAATGACTAAATCTTTGGTGCATGGTAACATTTGTGAGCTTAGTTTAGTGAAACATTTTTATTATAGTAAATCTCCAAGATAACTTTTTTTTTTTTGCGGTTTTTGGCCGGGGCTGGGTTTGAACCTACCACCTCCGGCATATGGGGCCGGCGCCCTACTCCTTTGGCCACAGGTGCCGCCCAAGATAACATTTTTTAATGCTCGTCAGAAGTTAAATAGTATTGCTGTATGTATGAAGAAAGATGATATATTTTTAAGAAAAGTACCACATTAATACTTACCTTTATTTAAAACACTGGTATAAGTCTCCTAAAATAATCAAGAAAAATCTAAAACCTACAAGAAACAATGTTTTTGATAATAAATTTGCATGTGATAAATATAAAAAACAATATGTAAAAAAAAGCTAAGGTCAGATTACTCTAAAATACTTGGTGTCCATAAAGTTCGTGTGCAATTAAAATAGCTAGTTTAGATCGCACACAAACTTTATAGACACCTACTATATAGGCAGACATCATTAACATCATCAAATGGATGATGAAATGATAGAGTAGTATGTTATTTTACAGTGTATTTTTTTTTTTTTTTTTTGAGACATCGAGTCTCAAGCTGTCACCTTCGGTAGAGTGCCGTAGCATCACAGCTCGCAGCAACCTCAAACTCTTGGGCTTAAGCGGTTCTCTCTTGTCTCAGCCTCCCAAGTAGCTGGGACTACAGGCACCCTCCACAATGCCTGGCTATATTTTGTTGCAGTTGTCGTTGTTTAGCTGGCCTGGGCTGGGTTCAAACCCGCCAGCCTTGGTGTATGTGGCTGGCACCGTAACCACTGTGCCACAGGCATTTTGTTAAACTAAGTTTCTAAGTTAGAAACTACAGCTACATATATTACCTTTTATCTCGCTTATAACTCTGAGAACTAGCACAATGGGATGGCTACATAATAGTCTTCCCTTATCCTTGGTGGAATTGCTCTAAGGCCCATAGTGGATGTCGGAAACTGGGTAATATCCAATTCTATGTTTACTGTGTCTTTCTTTTTGCAGTTTTTGGCCGGTGCTGGGTTTGAACCCACCACCTCTGGTATATGGGGCCGGCGCCCTACTCCTTTGAGCCACAGGCACCACCCTGTATACTATGTCTTTTTCTATACATACATACCCATGATAGTTTATATAAATCAGTCACAACAGTTCACTTTGGGGCCATGATTAAGTAAAATAAGCGTTACTTGAACATAGGCGCTGTGATACTGTGACAGTTGATGTGGTAACCGAGATGGCTAGTAAGCAACTTAACAGGTGGGTAGTGAGTACAGTTGTACAGTGGATAGAGGGATGATTCACATGCTGGGTGGATAGAACAGGACAGCAAGAGATTTCATCCTGCTACTCTGAATGGTGTATAATTTAAAGCTTATGAATTCTCTAGAGATTTCTGGCTAATATTTTCAGACCTTGGATAACTGAAATCACAGCAAAATTGTGGGTAAGGGGGGACTATTGTAAAGTCTTTGTCATCCATTAATACTTATGAAGCGGCTAGGCACCTGTGGCTCAACGGGCTAAGGCGCCAGCCACGTATACCTGAGCTGGCGGGTACGAATCCAGCCTGGCCCGCCAAACAACAATGACGGCTGCAACCAAAAAATGGCTGGGCGTTGTGGCGGGCGCTTGTAGTCCCAGCTACTTGGGAGGCGGAGGCAGGAGACGCGCTTGAGCCCAGGAATTGGTTGCTGTGAGCTGTGATGCCACGGCACTCTGTCCAGGGTGACAGCTTGAGGTTCTGTCTCAAAAAAAAAAAAAAAACTTACGAAGCATGTGAGAATAAATGAAATGTTTAAAACATAAACCTATAACCATACCTATATATGAGGCAAATTACTATCCCAGAGACAAAAGTGTAAATGAGATACATAACAGGTATAAATGCTTATCTTTCAACACTAATAAAAAATACATTATATTTTCATATTTGAGATATTTAGTTTCTCATGCAAAGACAGGAAAAGGGCAAGCTGAGAATTCTTTTTTTTGAGACAGAGCCTCAAGCTGTCACCCTGGATAGAGTGCCGTAGCATCACAGCTCACAGCAACCTCCAATTCCTGGGCTCACGCGAGTCTCTTGCCTCCACTTCCCAAGTAGCTGGGACTACAGGCGCCTGCCCCAACGCCCGGCCATTTTTTTGGTTGCAGCCATGTTATTTGGCGGGCCCGGGCTGGATTCAAACCCGCCAGCTCAGGTGTACGTGGCTGGTGCCCTAGCCCACTGAGTCACAGGTGCTGAGCCGCAAGCTGAGAATTCTAAGCCATAGAGCTAAGAGGTGACTACATTGGCCCCAAGCCACTCCATGATGCTAAGTCCTCAAAATTTCTGATGAGACTGCTCTCATCTCCTTGCCACAATGTTTTCAAAAACTGCTCTCCTAAAAGCTCCTGTCTGTCTGTCAGCATGCCTGAAGACACCAAGTGTGGTTTAGCTGCTTCTCGGGACTTTTTTGGAAGCCAGCCTCCCAACAGCATTATGGCATCTGGGAAAGCAGGCTCTCCAAGCAAGATGTGCCTGGGCAGTGTACTCAGCTGACTTTTCTTATCTCTTCAGAAGTGAGCTCACACAAGAGAGAGAAATAAACAGTTATAGAAACCCATATTTTGGCCTGTGGAGAGAAGTCATTTCCACAATAGGAATAAAAGTAAGCTGTGGTACTCCTGTAGTCTCCAACCATGGGGTCGTCCACTGGTACTGATCCATGGCTTGTTAGGAACTTGGCATGCAGTGGGTGACCAAGCAAACAAAGCTTCATCTGAACTTAGAGGTGTTCCCCATCACTCATATCACTGCTTCAACTGTCAGATAACTGGGGGCATTAGATTCTCTTCAGAGTGTGAACCCTACTGTAAATTGCATGTGAGGGATCTAGGTGGTGTACTCTTTATGAGAATCTAATGTCTGATGATCTGATCTGATGGGGATATGTAATAAGCTTGAATCATTCCTAAACTATCCCTTTAATCCCGTCTGTGGAAAAATTTGTCTTCCTTGAAACTGGTCCCTGGTGCCAAAGAGGTTGGGGACAATTGTGGTACTTGATTTCTCTAAAGAAGAGTTAATATTCAAGTTGAAATAAGTTGCTTCATTTTTCATTCTCCATTTTTCTCCATAAAGTTGACAGGCTAAATTTTACTTGGATCAAATCCATAAAACATAGACAAATCATTCTTTAAGGAAATTTATTTGTACCGTTACAACAGGGAAATGGTATGAGTTTGTATAAACCATGTTTTTATGAAATGGATCTTTGTATCAAATTCTTTATAACACAGGCTTGTTGTTGCAACGTTATTCCTGGATTTTTGAAATCCAGCCAATATGGATACCTCTGTTACTCTTTGTCCTTCATAGCTGCTTCCTGTCTCAGACGAGCTTTCTTTTCTAAGTTCATGCTTGTTAAACTCTCGTTTCTTTTGGCAGCCTGAAGTGAAACAAATGTGAACAGGTGATTATTTATGCCCATCAGGGGAGGATGGCATTACTTTGCACTGATGACAGCAGGTTGACCAGGGCTGTAGAGGTATGGGATGGTCTGCTGCTTGGACATTGGGCACAGCAGTGTCCTCCAATGCTTTAGAGAACAGTAGCTCATCATTCAAACAAGAGAAAAAGTACCTTCCCTTCTCTTCCTTTCTGGCCCTTTGTTTGTATCTTTAGCCTCTTTCCTTTATACTTTATTCCCACGTCTTTCCTTTTTTCTCTCCTGCTTCTCTTCTATATAAATTAAATACTTTCCCAATTCCATTTCTATCACTTTTTTTCTCCTTTCACCTTTCTTGGTTGCTACCATTTCTCCCTCTTCAATTCATCTGTATCCTTCCACACTGTTCAAGCTCCTCACTCTTTTACCAAAAACATTCAGCTTTGAGAATCCCAGAGTTTACCAAAAATATTGCCATGGATGACTCCGAGTACTACTTATCCTACAACTCCATCCTTTCAGTGAGGGAGGCAACTGTCCTCTTCCCCTGCTTCCCTCCATGTGAACTGTTACATTTCTATGAAGCATACATAAACAGACTAGTTTTAAGACTTTTATACTAAATAAGTGAAACTAGCACCCTAAGCTGGTATTTTTTTACATCTGTGTCATTCAATATGAGAAGAATTAGATATGTGAAGGGAGAGGAGAATGGGAGTGAGAAGTTGATAGAACAAAACACAATGACTAATTTCTTTCTTCCAAATCATATTAAGTTCACAAGTTCTCCATTCTAGTAGCATTTGCCAACTTTTGGGAAATGGAAATTCCATAAAAGGTAAATATTAACAATTTATGATATAGAACAGGAGAGGAACTCCATAGCATATATACTTGGATAATGCTAGAAGAAATCACAGAGGAATAATTTGCTTCTGGAATATTTAAACTCAGCTTGTATAGTCAAATATACAAAAATAATGCATATTTCTTGGAATTCTAGAAGCCCTTAAGTCCTATCCACATGCTTCTGTAGGTTTCAATCTGAGAACTATGCATGAGAGGTCAAAGAGGGAGACGGAAGAAAAACCTAAGTGGGTCAGGGACAGAGCTTTCCAGAGAGCTTCACCCAGATCAACACACTTGCCCTTTCATAATTCCATGAGGTCAGCCTAAAACGGTCGCTACCATTTCTCCCTCTTCAACTCATCTGTATCCTTCCACACTGTTCTAGCTCCTCACTCTTTTACCAGAAACATTCAGCTTTAACATTCAGTTAAATGGTCAGTATTTCCATTTAACAGCAAGACTGTCTAAAGAGAGCCAAAAGTTCATTTCCCTTAACTCTGTGGAGTCATGGAGAATAAGGAAGTCAGCTAATAGTGGGTAAGTAGGAGAATTAATTAGTATTTGATAATAGTTATAAGACATCTCTTTCACATGGGTTCAGTGATACAAGCCATAGTTTTTTTTTTTTTAAGAAACAGAATCTCACTTTGTCACCCTTGGTAGAGTGCCCTTGCGTCACAGCTCACAGCAACCTTCAGCTCTTGGGCGTAGGCGATTCTCTTGCCTCAGCCTCCCAAGTAGCTCGGACTACAAGTGCCCGCCACAACGTCTGGCTACTTTGCAGTTTGGCCGGGGCCAGGTTCGAACCCACTACCCTTGGTATATGGGGCTGGCGCCCTACTCATAGAGCCATAGGTACTGCCCATAAGATACAGTATTAAAAGAAGAATTTGACCAGGGCTGCTGAAAATAACTTTATCTTTTTTATCTTTATCATTATTATTATTATTATTATGATTGTTATTTTGTAGAGACAGAGTCTCACTTTGTCTCCCTCGGTAGAGTGCCATGGTGTCACAACTCACAGCAACCTCCAATTCTTGGGCTAGGCGATTCCCTTGCCTCAGCCTCCTGAGTAGCAGGGGCTACAGGCGCCCGCCACAACGCCCAGCTATTTTTTTGTTGCAGTTTGGCCGGGGCCGGCGCCCTACTCAGTGAGCCACAGGCGCCACCCAAAATAACTTTATCTTAATAACAAGATAGTACAGTATGACATTTGTTAATCTGCAAACTTGAGTCTAATTTTCATCTTGCCACTAACTAGCTATGCAAGTTTGGGAAAATTATTTAACATCTATAAGCTTTAGGTTCTTCTTTTATAAATCATGGTAATAAGAGAACATACCTCTTAGGTTCTTAGGGTTATTGTGGTGATTAAATGAATTTAATAGTACTTGCTATATAATGAGAACGATTATACTATTTGCTAATAAATGGGAACGATTTTACTGTTACCTCAAATTAGGTCTAGCTTCACAGTGTGGGGCTGCCATTGAGGAGATGCATGGGATCAGGCAAGTTACTAAAGCTTTCTAAGTTATGGTTGCTTCCATCTATAAATGAGGTCCTAATAATACCTATTTTTCAGTGTTTTTGTGAGGTTCAAATGAGATAATAGCAAAGTACTTGGCATGAAGTGTGTATTCAATTAGTGATAGCTATTAACTATAATCCACATTAAAACAAAGATTTCTGGTCTTGCATTCCTATGTTCTGCTTAGGAGCTATGGTCCTTGGACATATGGCTTAATTTGGCTGAGCTTCAAATAAAGAACAGGGATAAGAATGCTCACCATGGTTAAGGCAGTTATAGTGAAGATAAATAAGCCCATATACTGAGAGAGCTTTGTAAATGTGCAAAGGTTTATTGAATATGCCAGGGTTATACTTCTTTATTTATTTATTTTTGAGACAGAGTCTCACTCTGTTGCTGTGGCATCAGCCTAGCTCATAGCAATCTCAAACTCTTGGGCTTAAGTGATTCTCTTGCCTCATCCCAGTAGCTGGGACTATAGGCACCTGCCCCAACACCCAGCTATTTTCTTATTCTTTTTTTTTTTTTTTAGTAGAGATGGGGTCTCATTCTTGCTCAGGCTAGTCCCAAACTCCTGAGCTCAAGTGATCCACCTGCCTTGGCCTCCTAGAGTATTAGGATTACAGGTGTAAGCCACTGTGCCCAGCCAGTGTCATAGTTCTTGATTCCCATTATTTATGACATCTATGATAATAAAAACTTTTCTTTTTTTACAGTATACAAAATGAATCTAAAACTTCCAATGCCAAGGTTAGGATTTGCTATTTATTCCAACCATGATATCCCAGGGTTGTTCCTATCTTATTATCAAAATAATTCCATCTTATTTTGTTTCTTATCATTTTTCATGTAGAAAGTAGCTTCTTCTCTGAGAGTACATGTAAGGGTCATTCCCCAATTTCCTGCAGGTTCTTTGGGGGAGAACATACAGAGATAAAAAGGAAACCCATTCTCACCTTCTTGCCTTCCATAACCATAAAGATACATCCTGCCACTGTCAGGGCAATCATTACATAGCTTATCTTCACCCGAATCTTATTCTTGGCAGCATCAAGCATCTCAAACCTAATACAGTGAAATAATGAAAGAAAGGTATTAACTTTTTTAACTTTTAAAGGTATTAACTTTTTTAACTTTTTTCTTTAAGTTGTAACAGGATAAAAATCTCTATGTACAAATGAAAGTTTACTGGTGTCTATATACATATATAAAAAAGGAGTTAGGGCCTAGAGATCTCATAAGATTTTGGGGTGGATGGGACATTTTCATAACTCATTTATATATAAAATACAAGATAGTACTACAAATTTAAAGTAGTACAAAAGAAGAAAAGGGTGAAGACAGAAAAAGGAGTCAAGAATGAAACAAAAAAGGCAAGGCATATTAATCTACACTTGCTATGGTGGGCTCCAGGTTTGGCTTTCAAGTTTCTAGCAGCCTGTGAATGCTAAAAATGAAACCAGTAGCTATTTATTTCTCCCTGGGGTTCTTAAGAAGATATTATAATGATTGCCTGAAAACATCCTGACAACAGATATTGCAAGGTAAGTTTCAACACAAAGCAGGATTCAGAAAGAAAACAAACATGAAAGACAAACAATGTGTTCTATCTACTCAGCTTTTTGCTCTCTATCTTGAACCAGGAATAGATTTGAAAATATCTGGAACAGCAGAAAGTTCTCTTAAGCAATATCCCCTTAGTATTTATCTTTTAACTAATGTTTTGCTAAGATTCAATGACAGTGAACTTGAGACTATGCTTTTTGGCAAGTGCCTGAGTATAGCTCTTCTAACCTTGGCATCATCAAGCATCTCAAACCTAATACAGTGAAATAATGAAAAGAAAGTTAACCTGTCCAGTGAACACAGACTCATGTACAGGAAGTTAAGGGTTGGATCATCATTGTTGTGTGAAAGTTAAGAGGCCTAACATGGAAGAGTCTAAAGAACAGGCCACTTGTGGTGATTTACTGCAACTAGACAGGGGTCATTCTTTTAAAGAGAGGGGATCTCACTATGTTGCCCAGGCTGGACTTGAACTTTTGACATCAAGTAGTTCTCCTGCCTCAGCCTCCTAAGTAGCTGGGACTACAGGTGTGCACCACCATGCCGAACATTCTATTATCTGGGGGCCTGGTAAGAGCCTCAAGGCTGAGCATGTGGAATACTTGTGTGCTAAAGAATTTCTGGCTCAGTAGATGTGTAAATAGGAATTATTTCTAAATGATAAGTCTGAAGTGCTTCTTACCTTCCCCTTCCTAGATATTTAACATATATTACTTTTAAAATCATTGGGGTAAAAAAATTTTCAGAAGGAGGCACAGGGTCTAGCATGTTGCAATAGGAGAAGGACCCTAAAAGCATATAAAATGTGATGTACACCAATGAGGCAGCATGTGGATGGAGTTCTCCAGGTACTGCTGGGCCTGCAGGGTGTCAGGAACCAGGGTCAACTGCAGTTAAGTAGGACTTGTTCAGAACCACTAGCACAGGCACTAGCACAGGCTAGTACAGTCCAGAGAATCTTCCATGGTGACTAGTGAGACAGTATTTTGGGCCTAAGTGGATCTTAGAATGAACTATGAGGCAGACCAAGGAAGGTGTTACATACCAATGTCTACACAGCATTTATTAGGGCCAAGGATATCTACTAGCTTCTTTTCTGCTGGGATGTTGATTTTTTTTTTGAGACCGAGTCTCACTCCCTTGCCCTGAGGTTGAGTGCCATGGGGTCATAGCTCACAGCAACCTCAAACTCTTGGCCTCAATTGATCCTCTTGCCCTGGCTCCTGAGTAGTTGGGACTACAGGCACCTACCACAACGCCTAGCTATTTTTAGAGACTAGTTTATTGGTTTTTTTTGTTTTTGAGACAGAGTCTTAATATGTCATCCTTGGTAAAGTACTGTGGCATCACAGTTCACGGCGACCTCAAACTCTTGGGCGTAAGCAATTCTTTCTTGCCTCAGCCTCCCAAGTAGCTGGGACTACAGGTGCCTGCCACAACATCCAGCTATTTTTTGTTTGCAGTTGTCATTGTTGTTTAGCTGGCCCTGGCCAGGTTCAAACCTGCCAGCCTCAGTGTAGGTGGCCGGAGCCCTAACCACTGAGCTCCAGGTGCTGCTGAGACTAGGTTTTTTTTTTTTTTTTTTCTATTTTTAGTAGAGACAAGGTGTCGCTCATGCTTAGGCTGCTCTCAAACTCCTGAACTCAGGCAATCTGCCTGCCTTTGCCTCCCAGAGTGCTAGTATTATAGCACCCAGCCCATGCTGGGATATTTTGGAAGAAATTAGAACATAGGAAAGAACCTCAAGTCCTTGTTATTTTGGATATTTTTTTGTTGTATCATCTTTGTTGGTTCCATGGTATGTTCTCATTTCCAGAATAAACAGTACTAGTGAATATAATGTGCTACTTGACTAGCAGAAGCAGAAGGGCTCTAATAAAGCTGTTCTAAACAGAAAGCAAATACTACCTGTCTTCCTAGAAAAGATACCCTTAATGAACCCAGATCTTTTTTAA